>JAEUYN010000576.1:0-161776 GCA_018257835.1 Euura lappo
ACTATCCCCCTGGGAGTAGAGCATCGGATTTGGGCTACGGCACATTTCACTATCCACCTGCGAGTAGAGCAGCGGATTTGGGCTCCACCGAAATTCACTATGCCGCTGCGAGAAGAGGAGCGGATTTGGGCTCCACCGAAATTCACTATGCCGCTGGGAGAAGAGGAGCGGATTTGGGCTCCACCGAAATTCACTGTGCCGCTGGAAGTAGAGCAGCGGATTTGGGCTACGGCACATTTCACTATCCCCCTGGGAGAAGGGCATCGGATTTGGGCTACGGCACATTTCACTATCCCACTGGGAGAAGGGCATCGGATTTGGGCTACGGCACATTTTACTATCCCACTGGGAGAAGGGCATCGGATTTGGGCTACGGCACATTTCACCATACCGCTGGGAGAAGAGCAGCGGATTTGGGCTCCATCGGAATTCACCATACCGCTGGGAGAAGAGCAGCGGATTTGGGCTCCATCGGAATTCACCATACCGCTGGGACAAGAGCAGCGGATTTGGGCTCCACCGAAATTCACTATGCCGCTTGGGAGAAGAGGGAGCGGGATTTGGGCTCCATCGGAATTCACTGTCTCGCTGGGAGAAGAGGATCACATTTGGGCTACGGCACATTTCGCTTCACCTTTTGCTAGTGATCGCAGTCCTACAAACTTTCAGCTCTGCGACCATGTCCAAGAATTCTACCAGATCACTTTCACTCTTTGAGGGATGTACACTGTGCAGATTGACCGGCCGATTATCCAGTAAGATTTCCATTTTCATACTGTGATATATTCGGAGTCCTCTCTGTAAATCTTCATCTTCAACTGACGTGGGTTGAATGAATCTGCTTCTTCCGTTAGAAGCTGCGGCCCATTCGTCGCTCGGGAGTTTCATGGTGTGATACGATTCACTCAATGTATCGAAATCCCACTTGACGATATTCTCCATTTCAACTTCAACAGTATCTTCGTCCGATTCTGGTGGAGTTTTGTCTGATAATTGAAAATTATCAGGGGCTACGACCTGCTTCCATTTGTCGAAGGCCACAATACCCTTGTTGAAACAGAAAAAATCAGAATTAGTTGCATTACAATTGTATTCGAATACCATGCCCCGAACTTAACCTGTTAACTCACCTTCGGCGCTCTGAATAGAGTTTTGTTTTTCACTTTTCGTTTTTTATTAGCTCTAATCGCACTTTTACTCCCCGTGGTGCAACTCGGAATCGTGCACGTCTCACCCATTTTTTATCATAAAAAATTATTCCCACACTAACGATTTGGAATTTCAATCTGTGCTCACAATTCACAAAAGTAGAATTACGCGGTACGCCAGCCCGGATCTCTGCGGTTCTCGACTGTTCGCAGCGCCCCCTATACCGCGAGACACACTTTTCTTGACATTATAGATCCCCGAAGAGGTCGTAAGGTGAAATGAAAGTCACGTGACCTTGATATGATTTACACTTGGAATTTTCAAACGCTATTTTCTCAGCCAAAACACATTCGATTGATGTGAAATTCATATCAGTGACGTAGAAAAACTTAACGAAGGGCCTGCCAATCGTGGATTTTCGAAAATCGAAAGACATAATCAGAATTTTGTGTAACAATATTGTTTTGTAACCCAAGGAGGTGCTGCCCCTCGTGGAGAGAGGCACCACTTCCTTGCATTACGGAACAATATTGTTAAAAAACTGTTATTACGTCTCGATTTTCGAAAATCCACGATTGGCAGGCCCTTCGTTGAGTTTTTCTACGTCACTGATATCAATTTCACATCAATGGAATGTGTTTTGGCTGAGAAAATAGCGTTCGAAAATTCCAAGTGTAAATCATATCGAGGTCACGTGACTTTCATTTCCCCTTAAGGTGTAACGCAAGCTGTTTCCGAGCGCGTCTCTCTCGCTCCCGCGGTGGGGCCTATGGCGCTATCTCTGTCGCACTCACGCACCTATCATTTCCTCTTAAGTCCACCAGCTCGGATTGTTTAGACGCTTGTAAATACGCAGAAAATTGGGATTACCAGTTTATATAGATGTTCAATTTCCGATATTTAGGCGTATCGATATTTAATGTGATCAATCGATTATTCACAAGTAATCGAACATTACTCGATTTATTCGGCAAAAAATAATCGATTACTCGCAATTAGTATGAACAAAAGATGGTGGCGCCACAGCATGGCGCCCCCTGCTGCCACCTGGAATAGTTTGTTCACACGCATTATCACAGATAATACATTACTGAATCATATGTGTTAGTGACGCAGCCATCTTGGTGGCTTAGCCCCCTGCTGCCACCTGAAATAGTTTCGGGAAATAGACCCAATTCAGCCATACCGACAGAAACGCTAGAGGCGCGGATACCACCATCCCGTGTTTGCATCCTTTCCATTGACATTATTGACATCTAGGAAAGTGCTGCCTCCATCGGTGGTTGGTCTAGTCGACAATTGCACCGACCAACTACATATGTAGTTACGGTCAAACACTTGGAAATAGTTGGAAATTGTAATGATATTCAAATTCGCGCAGACATTCGATATAGCCCGCGGTGAACACCTCATCAAACGGATCAGTGGCACTTTGACGAGAATTTTTACAACCTGTTTTAATCAGTGGAAGATGGAAGACCTTGTACAATGTATCGCACTCAAAACTGCCAATAATCGATGGCAATTGATACAGTGCAAGATTTAATCATCTGCAAACGTACGGAAGGAGTGTTCAATAAAAAAAAAAACAAAAAAAAAAACAAGCTGATTCAGGCTGTCCATCATCAGCCTTCCAACTTGCCGTTTTTGTGCGCCAAAAGCTTCGTTATCAACTCAAAAAACCATCTGATACCAATTTTCATTCAAATCCGTAGTCAAGATGTCATAGTTTTTATTTTATTTAGGGAATCTTCATTCAAATCATTCGGACTGCACTGAATCGATTGGGGCTAAAATCTGATCAGTCCTGAGTTTGGAAAAGCCGCGTTGGTTGAGCCCAGGAGTTGATTCTTTTACGGGCCTCAAAACGTAGAGTCCTAGTGAAAACTCAAGTTTTCATTCTCGGGGTGATTACAATGACTTTCATTTTTCTCTGAAAACAGAAAAACTGCAGGTCAATGAACCGAACCTCCCATAAAAATCGGGATTGCTTTTGTTTTGCGTTCATTACAGCAATTCAGCATACCGGCGTATTCCAGCTGTTGCTCGCTCAAATACAAGAAGCCGTTGAACCCGCAGTAAACTACATACCTCTGACTGGTCAACTCGAAATGTTGAGATTTCTGAATCCGCAGCCAACCTGAATTCATCTTAAAATTCGTTTAAATTTATTACCCTGAAGTACGTAGACTGTTCGATTCATCACGTCTCATTTAGAGATGAATCGCGCGTTCGGTAGCGTCCTGTAAAGCCCCTAGACCTGCAGTCAATGTCTCCGGCACGGTCGCGGGCGCGGGCGTTTACTTTTCGGCGTTATCTTACGTAGTAGCGCAAACATCAAGCTGTGAGGTTAAACACTGTGGCGGTAGGTGGGTAGGTAGTCGTTGGTGACAGCCGTGTGCCGCAGTTGCCACTGTATCTCGAAGCTGTGAAATCACATTCGTAGAATCCTCCGAGAAGTCGTACGATAGGCATTCATGAGAGAAAGAGTAAGGAGAAAAAGGTGTCTTCACCGCTCCGGCTCCCGCTGCCCATGCCGCTGCAGCACGCCCGTGTACCCAATACCCAATGTAGGTACCTGCGTACCCACCATACTCCACCACATACGATATCGACGTGAGCAATTCCCTCACAAACGTTGCAACACCCACCAACTGTTTCACTCACCTCACCCATACGATCTACGAAGTCTCTTATATAATTCCAACCGCGAGTAGATACTACCGCGTCCTACAAGAGGAAAGGACCAGAAATTTGTCTTGCGTGGGCGACCGGAAACGATGCCCCCTGCCCCCTTCGTCCCTGATTCTCCCTGCCGCGATCATACAGTAACTCCTGGCCTTGAGGAGAGATGCAGCGGGCAGAGCTTGTTTTAGTCAAATAGACTGGAAGGGCGAAAGCCATTCGGATGTAGAAAGGTGATGACCTCGATCCTACGGGAGGACTCGAAGAGAGACACGTCCGAGAGACGCGCGAGAGTCGCGGAGAGACGCGTGCCGCGCTCATCTACCCACGCGATATTATATTATATACCCACATACGTACACATAAACGGTATAATATGCATATAAACATATTTACATGCACGCCCTCCGTCCATGTGTCCATCTATCTGCCTTTTATCCGCGCGTCTGTCTGTGTATAGCTATATATATTTACTACGAATGAATTTCATTCATGATTGGTCCACCTCGCGCGAGCGCCGGAAGAGCTAATGCGTGCCTATGGCCGATTAATTAACCTTATTGAATATAAATGTAAATGCCGGACGTTTAGTTATTTTATACGCAGAAAAGTCGAACGGTACTTTTCACCGACTTGTACATTAAAAGCATTGGTCCATGTCGCGGGGGGAGGGTATTCCTGCGGACATATTGCCATATAGACGGTGAAAAATTAAGCGTTCAGGCTTAGAATCCGTTCCAATCGATAAAATAAAAGAGTGGTCGAGAGTGATATTTACGCAGCGGAGACACGAGTTAATACAATAAATCTGAAACGGTGAGAAATTTTACTACCACGTATGCGGTATAGGTAGGTACACGGGGGGAAAGTGACACGTTCGTTATTGTGTAGTCATTAAAATCCGGTTATACGCATTACAAGTATCTCTAAATACAAGCTATCGCAGGATTATTATTTTTGTCGGATAATGATGATAAAATAACATTTAATGGATGTAGCGTGAATCATATGTGAATTTAATATTTTTCTTCTGTCGCAACTTTTATCCGGTTGCCCCACACAAATCATGAACAGTATACCCAATACCCGTAGTAGTTGTTGTGGACGTAAGGTTGAGAACAAGTAGGTACATCAATTGAAAATCGTATGCAATTTGCACCAGCTGATACATATCTAGCACGGTATACAGTTGAACTTTCAACGTACTGCGTACACATCATCTCGACAAAATCATGGTGCAAACTGGACCAATCTTCTACTTGGCGGATTGGGACCGGTAATTCTGCAAATATAGTACACCGAGCTGGCGTATGATACTCGCGTATTCCCTCATTACAAGCTGTCAACGGTGCTTTCATTATCAATCCTACTTCACCGTCGATGACATGACGCGGAGTGAATTGAGATTAATAGAATTATCATGAAAATTTACCGTACCAGAATATTGTACGAAGACCCAAGACAAAAGCTGTCCTTTCCGACGGTAGGGTCACATAATACCTACCTATAACCGCAAATTCCTACTTGTAACTCGACCAAATAGTTGCAGATATGTAATTCACTTTCAGATTGGACTTATGCATTGACAAAAAGTATAGGTGTAGTATAGTCAAACTGAATTGAAAATTTCAATGACTATTTCCCTACTGGTTCGTTCTTCAGATTTGTCTTGTTCATTTTATGAATATCATAAGGATATTGCGACACCGAGTCTGCCCAAGTGTTGCACAAGACTTTCACCGTATATAACCAGCCGTTCATTCATAAATTTGTTATTGGTCACTCAAGTACCCCGTTTCGTTAATAAAATTCAACACTATCGCTCCAACGTATAATTATATGCAGATAAAATCACGTGCACCATCCCCGAAGCATGTTACCCTCCTCGATAATCCAACACAGGTGGAACCTCCGTAGCCGTTGCAGTTATGATACCAAATCTCTTTTTACTCGTCATTGAGCGTACGGCATGGAGTATACCTATACGATATGCGTGTAAGTTATACAGCATATGGTATAGTACATACATCCATACGTACACACACGTATGTAAAAGGTAAATTACAGTTAACGCGCAGCAAGTTAAAAAGAAGAAGCTAATCGGGCGGATGAAAAAGGGTGCAAGACAATTTGATACGAAACATTGAGACAATCTGTATAATAATAATATGGACGGCGGAGACGTGGAACACGCGTGTCTCACACGTGCCCTGGATAATTTGCCATAATACCCCGGTCGCCCGTTGCTTGGCTGCCCGGTCGTACCTAGGCAGTAATACGGGTAGGTAACTTAACCGAGGTGGGTTGGGCCGCACCCTGTTCTTGAAGCATCCACTGACACGGGTACGGAGACCGAGAGACCGAGAGACCGAGAATCGGGAGAGTCAGAGGAGAAAGAGACCGAGGAGCGGGGTGCGTGTGCGAGGGAGCGAGACGAGGCTGAATAAGGCGAGGGAAGGCGAGAAGGAGACACACGCGCACACAGTCCTGATCCCGCGAGGCGCAGAGATACGGGCAACACTGCAGCACCGGTGTAACATACACGTACGTGCAGCGGAGCCGGCGAGGTGAACGCCCCCCACAATATCTTAAATCCATGTAGGTATATAATATACCTGCGTTTCAGGTATGATTGTATGCACACGCCGCCACTCGTCGCTAGATCGCAGGCAGGTACGGGTTTCAGTTTGGGTTCAGTTCGGGTTTGTCCAGTTTTCCCATGGGAATACGCGCGACCAACCATACACCGCTACCATCGACGTTATTATTTTTATCTTTTCCTCTCCTTCAAATAAATACAACAATCGTGAGGATAATAATGATAATAACAACGGCAGGATAACGCCGAGGGAGGAAGCGGAGGAGGACAACCTCGGGAACAATCCTAAATAGGTATAATTACTTGAAGAGAAAATAACAATGATGATGATGATGCTGATGATGATGATGATGATGATGATGATGATGACAATGACGAGCATCATTGCAGGTAGACGCGTGGGAGTTTATCGAATCTCCGTGTACCGATTCAAAGTCCGTCTCAACCCTTGACAACGTATATAATACATATACAATCGACATACATAGTATATACATAAACCACGATACATGATGCATTTTGGCCAAATCGACTTCTATCCGGCGCACTCGAGCTGGTGCCCTCGCACGGTGTATCACAGTTACAGTTACCACAGCCTCCAAGAATGTACCGCAATTACATATTATGTATAATTTATACCGAATAAACATTACGACGTTGTATCGAGCACGTGGTATTGTTTATATGGATGACGTTACGTAGGTACCTATATGTTATGCGTTACTGCCTTCCCGTACGTTATACATGCGAAGGTAGGCGAGAGTTGGCCGGTGCCTGCCACCCTCGCGTTGTTACGGAACGTCTTTGGTGACGCGGGACCGACAAGCGATCCAAAGTTGATCGTGTATCGGCCGCGTCACACGGCCACCGCGTTGCTCCGCGGTCGTGGGTTTGAACGATTCGAATTCCAGTTGGGCGCGACGCGGCGTGTGTCGCGGAGTGACGACGGCGCTGGCAAGTGACGATTATAACTAGTGGTGCGGCACGCGCCACCGAGATGCGACGAGATGCAACGAGAGATGATATTATATCAGTCGAGAATTTTCCCACATGAGAAAATCGTGTGAACCGCGTAAGAATTGGGAGAAGAAAAGGCAGCGAGATGCCGTTTGAAGTGGAAACTATTTTTTGGTTTCCCATTATTCCTCGACGGTCACAAGTTAACAACGTTCCCGCGTGGTCGATGGTTCCTGCATGAGAGTTCTCAAACTCGAGCCGAGCCGAGTGCTCAAAGTCCGTGAGCCCGCGGACTGAATGCCCAGATGGAAAGAAAAGAGGTGTGGTCGCCCTCGCATTGTCCGCCCGTATAACGTAGCACTCGGGCAGACTGGTCCATGCAGCATCCCAATCTATCTACATACAACATACCATACATATATTATGCGTATGTACGCACGCCGTGTGAGCCCGCACCAATACCCGGAGAGGTCTGACCGGTATTCAGAGTTAGTGCCGCGCGCGAAGCGGCGGGATGAGGAGAGGATCGGCGAACAGAGAAGGGGAGAGGAGAGAAGGGACCAGGAGGGTTCGGCACGAGCCTAGCTGCAACCACAACCCACGCGCGACGACTATCTCCTTTCCGTCCGTTCGTCCGCCTGACCGTCCTGTCCCGTCCTTACATACTCACTCACACCCGTTTACCATACCGTACCTCTATAACAATCCCGCATACGTGTCTCCCTTTTTCTTCTTCTTCTTCTTCTTCTTCTTCTTCTTCTTCTTCTTCTTCTCCTTCTTCTTCTTCTTCGTGTTCTTCCTCTTCATATCCTCTTTCTCTCATTCTAATGTTAGTTGTGGTTCGTTTTTAGTTAGGTATATATTTTTCTTTTCTCTCGCGCCCCTTCTCCGCGAACCACGGGCCGCGCGCTCGTGTCTTGACGCTTCTTCCTTCAATATCGTCGAAAAAAAAGTTGTCGAGACAAAAAGAGAAAGAAGAAAAAAGAAACTAAGAAAACTTGAACAAAGAAGCGAGCTTACGGTTTAACTGATTGAGCTGGCATTCGTAACGTACTACACGTCACGTCCGGCTGAAATTTATCTCCCGGTTCCCCGTTCCCCCTCCCCGCCCCTCCCGTTTAACCCTGCAGATGAATGACAGGCGTTTGTCTTGGTGTAACTAAACGGAACAACCATTTGACGAACGCGGTCTTTCCACCAGCAGCAACTCGGCCGAGTTTTCGTCTCGCGCGCAGGAAGATGCGTGTTAGGTATACCGCATGTCCTATTGCGCGCATTAATTCAGATGTATGAAAGAGGATGCGTTCCCGCGTTCACATGCGGCTTATAATTAAACCTGATTGATATTCCACGCTCGAGATACTTTGGGAAAAAAATCTCAACGAGTCTAGCAGACGTTCAGCTTCGTATAAAAGATATGAAAAACAACGAAAGTTCTATTCGCCACGAATTGTGAGACAAATGTGTCGTTCCATCATCAGTCATCCAATGTCTGACTCTCAATGTCCACAGAGTGACACACGAATTAGAAATTTTGCGAAATATGAAGCAAAAGCTTGGCCCCTATCTCGTCATCGGATGATCAGACCAGCTGCGAGGAAACTGACGTGGGTCTTGTATTTTCAACCAAATTTCCACTTTGTCATGGTCCAATTTTCTGCAATACCTATTTGAACGTATTTCCCTTATAAGCAGACCTTCTACTCTGTCCGCGATACAAGGGTTGGCCGTCGCGAGGTTTGCTCTTCTTAGGTCAACTATAGTTGCATTCTCTGACAAGTTTCGAATGCGTGAACCTACGCCAACGATATGAAACATGGCCTAGTGACGTGGACCGCACGCTCCAGCCGAAATGTGTATCGCGAAAGACGAAAGTATATACCGCGAATAGAATATTAGAAGGCCCGCTCGTGCTCTTTGAAGGAATCGCGTAGTGGGACCGGTCGAAAATTTAAGTAGGAGGAGTCGGTTGGTAGTCAAATTTAATGGCGGATTTTTCGATTCGCCAATAGCGTACGCAAGGCGGCTTTGCGTGGACGGCGTGAAGAGAGGTTAAAATGTTTAATCGAGCGGTGGTTTGTAATATAGTTAGGCTTATCGCGGCCGATTGACAGTCAGCTGAAGAAACGCGTGGGGCCGCGTGGCGCGTGCCCACCGCCCTCCTCGCGTTGCGTACGCCAGAGGACTAGCCTACGCCTGCACTGGTACCCGTACCACCTATATGCACTCACGAGTCACGTACGTAAGCTTAATCCACGGTGCGTACCCTCGTTGCATCATCCGTGCCATGCCTACACTGGTTCCCCGTACAGGTAGGTATACAGTATACACATCTCGAACCTTATTCCCATGCCTCCGTGTCTCTCGAGCGCCCCATATTGTTGCGGTATTCCACTACCGCGTCGCCCTTTTGATACATTCTGCAAACGGAGATGAGAATCCAGTTGCTAGTTGGTGCGGTATAAATGTATAATATGGTCGGGTATATGGATACATAGGATAGGCCTCGGTTGAGCGGGGCAACTGGCAGGCAAGGGATAGCCGGCGGACGGGGACTCGGGACTCGGCACACGCCACGCGCCACACGCCGTCGTAATGAAATAACGAGGCAAGAGGACGGCGGCAATCGCGTAGGTACCTCGGAGAGGCAACTTTATACGCATTGGGTAAAGTGTGCGTGTGGATAGGTGATGCCGGTGGTTACGCGACGCGAGACTCGAGAGGGGCCGTAAGATAGAACGAATTGAGCAAATCAGAGCGACATCCGATGAGGTCACTCTTCGCGTGCGGCGTGCGCCCGCGCTACCACCGCTCTCTCGCTCTCGGTCTTGATAGACCGTATAGCTGCAGCAATTGTTGCCGTTGCCCATGCCATCGGTCTTGCTCTTGCTTCAGCTCCCGCCGTAGCTGTAACTCGTTTTGTTTCGGTTTCTGTTTCTGTTGCTCTTGCTCTTGCTCAGCGCGAGGGATTGGGTCATACAATATCTCGTCTGGTGCAGGACGGTCGGAACATGCTTCGGTAGTTCTAACGCTACGTCGAGGAGCTAGGTTCGTCGGGAGCACGTGACCCCCGGAGCTGGGAGTCAACTGGCTCAAGTAGCCGGGCTCTGCCCTCTGGCCCCTAGCAATTTCAAATTATCTCGGCTATATCGGGGCAAAGCATTTTAGAACGGGATATATATTATAATATTAACGTAATGCCACATAAAAGGTGTGCGCGGAGCGCTGCTGCCGTGTCGGGGCGAGGTGGAAACAGAGCCAGAGGTGGAGGTAGAGGTACAGAGGCGCGCGGAAGGTGAGGCAAGGTGAGTTGCGTTTAGCCCACGTAAGTCAAGTCTCGCCAGATATGGCGTGTGCCGCTGCTCGGTTTGAGTCAATCGCCCTCTATCCCTACTCCGTTCTTGCCTGGCTGTGCACCCCGCACCCCGCACCTTATCCCCCTCGCCTACCTCGCTACCCTTCGTGTCCCGTGAGTCCCGAGTGTCTCGCGTGTCGCGTCGCGTGTCTCGATTTCTTCGTTTTGTCGGGATGCACGCGGGCGAAGGAGCAACAGACCTGCGACACGGGACGGGGGCGGCAACGGGGACTTTGGCCGACTGCTTCCTTCTTCTATCTATCCGTCTACCCACCTTTCTGTATTCGGGCATGGTATTAGCGTCAATGGTCTCACCCTCCCCCGAAGACCACTCTTCGCTCTCCTCGCCCGTGCCTATATCATCTAGTATAGAACGCCTACCTGCCTGCCTCCTACGTGCAAGTAAACATATAGGCGAATAAAGAAACGCCGTAGGTACATACATACGAAGCGGTATCACCTAACTGAGATTATGTCCGGGCCGGTTAACCGGCCGGGAACTCTTTATAAGCGCATATACATTCGGGTCCGGGTGGTGCGGTACCCACCAATACTCATCCCTCGAACCCGTTGTGGTCGCACGCCGGGACTCGTATACTCATACTCTTACTCCTGTACTCCGATGCACGGTCCACCCGGGGTTCGGGAAGAACTTGCCGGGGATAACGCACAATAGACGGAGTCGCGGGTCGCGGCACGGAGAGAAGAATAAGGACGGTGTGTTATGAGGGGGTGCGCCCACGCCGAGTGACGTCACCCGGCGAACACCGCCGCCCGCGCGCTTTCCTCCCTACCTTTCTAGGTAGGTCCATCTCGCTCGCTCGCCTCCGATACTCCGATCTCTTGTCCCCCGTATCCGCGCGGTCCTTCGCGCGCGTACGCATGTACATATACAGCAGTCTCCGGCACACCGTATACTAGGGGCACCTACCTATATGCAGCCGAGTTACCGAACGAGATACCAAGATATACTACGTCTAGGGTGGGAGCTGCGGGCAAGAGAGATGAATGAATGGAGCCGCGGATGATGCACCGGGGATGGAAAGCCGGAAGAGGACAGCGGCAGAAACAATTCAAGAGGCGAGTGAAGCTGGGCGAGGAACCACCGAGATCTCCGCACTGGTTTATAGCCAGGGATGACCGTCGCGCCACGGCATCAACGTGCCGCAGTTGATGTGCCGGTACCAGCGTCGTGGGCCGAGAACACAGAGATTTCTGAATCCAAAGCCAAGGGTGGGTCGTTCGCGCGCACGGTGCTTACCGGCAGCACGTGATTCTCGGCAAATATTGTCTTCTGCCGCGGGTCCGCAAGACTCTGCGAGACCGCCCTCCCTCCCTCCTTCCCACCCGCCCGCCCGCTTGTCCGTTTGTCCGCTTGTTCGCTTGCTTGCCCGTCCGTCCTCCCGCTCGCTAGCTTGCTCGCTCGCTCGCCGAGTTCGCCCGCTTGCTCGCTTCCACTTTATTAGTCTCGCGTCTCGCGCGGACCACCGCGAACCCCTGCGACCACGACGCTCCTCGACAACTCAACGACGACAGTGACAACGACGCGGACGAGTGAACAATATTCTCACCTCAACGGTGAACGCAACTCTTCTCAGGCCGGGACGTCGACTGGAAGAGAGTTTCGTACCCGCGGCGATCACCGTCTTCAACTTGACGGTATATGTACTACCGACGACCGAAGCCGGTACCGAAACAGAAAAAAACAACGACTACGACGACGACAACAACGACAACGACAACAACGAAATAATTGTACGTTAAAACGTGTCAACGAAAATATTTCGAGTGCCGGTTTGCGCGATCGTCGTAGATTCGTATTGTTCGACCACAGGCCACACCGCGAGGAAACAGTGTGCGTAAATGTGATTGTCCGTCTGGTACTGGTGGCTTCGGTGCAGTTGCGATCGCAGTTGCCGAGAGTGGAGGATAACGAATCGTGATCAGTGTCATGTGCAGTGTTCCGGTGCATCAAAGAACTGTTCGGTTAGCACATCGTGCCCCGCCAGAGCCACCTCGAGATACGAGAAAAGTCTGGCCGCACCGGGTGTACGCCGTTCCGTGCTATAGGTTGGCGCGGTCCGAAGTACCAGCCACGTACACGAGATTATTTGCGGCTGGACTAACGGAGAGAAGGGTGACGAGTTGAGTAAAAAAAATGCTGGCACTCGCGATGCGTCGCGAACACACCGCCAGCCGTAGTAATTACAACGATCCGAACTCCGCGGCCACAAACTTTGATCAGCTGCAGCATCCGTTCGGTATTCAGTCCCAGGGACTGGAAGCGGTGGTCCTCAATTCGCGACTGCGCGACAACCACCAGGGTGGTGGAGGCGAGTCCGAGGGCACCGAAGCCGAAGGTGAAGGTGAACTGCAGGAGTTTGTAGACATTGCGCAGGTCCAGCAGCTTTTGCAGCAGCAGCAACAACATCAGCAGGAACAGCATCATCAAGAGCAACAGGCGGTTCCAGGCTCGACTTCCTGTGTCTGGGGTGCTGTTTACCCACCTCCACCGCCGGCGATAGCTTTTCCTCATCCCACGCACCACCACCCCCATCATCACCATCATCATCCCACGCCAGGTGAGCAACAACGAAGGATTACGTTTTACGCCTTGGCGTAACACTTTCCTCGGGGACTGCTTCGTGCCTTTATTCATTCGTTATACTCCATCCTCCGTTACTGCACCCCTCATTCTTCAAAGGTGTGCTTCAACCCCGATCCCGGTGACACAACTTGCCTCTCGTTTATCTTTCGGTTACGTTTTCTGTGGATATTTTTTGTCATCCGTCATTGCCTCGAAGCTCTCGCTTCCTGTGTTGACCAGCCGCGTGCGGACGTTTTGGAGGAAATTGTCGCTGATACGCGAGTGACCTGGGGAGGGGTGCGGAAGCCGAGTACCAAGATAGCAGTACATAAGAGCTATCGCTCTGCAATACTCTAGGTTCAGTACTCTGTCGGGAAACAAGTACGACGAAAGAGTGTCGCTGGGCGCGTGTGTCTTTCGTGGGGGAAATAATTGAAACGAAAATCCCGTTCCTGTTCGATGCAGCTTCAAACTCATTTTTGCCTAACCTGATAATTCATGATCGTAATTATTCGCGTACATGCTCTGCTCGTACGTGAGACTAAACGGAGCATGGTTTTTGCGTCACCAATAACGACTGTGACCCTGAGCAATTTTATATTCCATTATATTGTTCGCTAATTAAAAGCTGATACACTTGAAGGAAAAGGTGCCAAAGTACCACCGCCTACTGATTTCTCTGGACAAACCCCACCGGTTAATTGCATGTGACAGACACGACTTGTTCGCCAATGGGGTAAACAACCACCGCCGTAGGATACGCGGTAATCTTTCCTGCACCTTGGTACCATAACCGGCTTTCGCATATATCCACTCATAAATTGTTTTCATTTTACCTACTCGGTTCATCTGGAAATATTGCACTCCGTGGTTCTTCGGCAATTACTGATAGCGGGGAAAAATGAATCCTGAGCATAACGGACGACACGTTAGATCCGCGTTACTATTGCCTAAATGGTCATTGATCGCCAATAATGTTATAATGACTTCAAAATGCGAGCACATGGGGTAGCCGAGTGCCACTTGAAGCAAAATTTCTCACAGCAGCTATACGCAGCCTTTTGAACGAAATTTATGTCTCGATTGCTACAATTATCAGTAGGTATACGCATTGCGGATAGGAGGTCGGCGATACACAATAGCTGCACAGCGAGCTAATGTACATAGCTAATTTCGCGGGTGAATTAGCCACATACACGTATCTTTGTCACATCCATCGGTACAGCGTGGCTACTGGTCACAGGTAGATTCAGCGTCGACGTGCACAGGCCGATAAGAGGGTACGACGATATTACGAAAGCTGAAACTGTGTGGTTCCGTTGACGCAAGCAACGTAACGCACGTACATGCGGATAACTATCGCTGCTGTACCGATGAACAGAAACTCGTCGCACAATAATTACGTTTATGACACTGCGAGATGCGAGCATTTATTACGTGAACTGACGTATATATATTATGATGGTGATGATATCGGACTATACGAACCAATTTCATTCGTTATGACGTGTATATAGAGTATAGGTATAGAGGGACGATACACGTAACGCGCTTCAACAGGGAGAAGAAACTTGGCGCCCTTGTGTGCGGAGGGGTTTGCTATTATAGATGCTGTTTATATTCCGTATTTGTTAGTTTCCATTTTCTTCCGGCCCACCACGGTCGTATTTCGTAGCACGTAGCTGTAGTTGGCAATGATCGTTTGAACGGAATCGCAACCGCGTCCATGATGGCGGTGAATGCGGCTGGGTGAGTCATCTTCGGTACTGGCGTGTCACGCTAGTATTTGGGGATGTTGGGCTCAGGTGGTTGCGTGGCGGCTGAGAATAGTAGCTCGCCCGCGCAAACCTAACGCGACTCGCGACACGAATAGATCGCGCCCACCGTGTTATACCTATACCTATCGGCCGGGGTAAATTTAGATTTTGTTATGCTACGCGAGCGACTGGACTCTCTCGCGCGTGGTACGTGGGGTGCGACGGGCGTGCGGGCGGTTCGAGTCGTTACGGGACGGACCAAGTTGCGGGCGCGTGGCGGCTGTGCGTGACGCCAAGCGTCGACTAGGAGACCCCAAATAGGGCATCAGGTGGTTGCCGGTGTGTCTCCTTCGACACACTGCGCGCGGTTCCTCCGCGTCACTTCGACTCGCCAACAGCTTACCGGCCGCCGCGTTCATGTCCGTATACGCCACGTATAATAGCTCTGCTTAAATACTATACCTGTATATATTCATACTGATATCTAAATAAATATAACTATAATCGCGCGCGGACCCACACTCGCGCAATTGTTCACACGGACGGGCCGATACGAACTTATATATACCTATACCTCTACATGGGTATTATGTACACACGCCTACGATATAATAGTATTTACCTTATTTAAACGTATGCGTGTGTGCATGTACTTGCGGGCAAGACGCAGTAGGGTAAAGAGAGACGCACGGCTAGGCTAGAAGAGCATAGAACGCGGGCAACGGACGGGCGGACGGACGGGCCGACGCCGCGACGGTCGGCCGCTCGGTCGGGTGGAGGGACGCGTGGACGCGCGCGCGCGCGCGCGTATGCGTGAGTTATAAGATAAGCCCGCAAGCCCACGCAATGTAGGAGCGAGCGCGCGCCGCGGCGCTACGTCACGCTGGGCGACGTCACTGGCGAACGGTCTGCGGCTCGGCGGGCTTGGGGAGCGGGGACAGCGGGCGAGCGGGCGAGCGGGCGCGCCGCCGACGACGACGACGACGGCGACGGCTAAGGCGGGAGGGAACGGGTGGCGGGCGGCAGCGGGGGGCACGGAGGAGGCATACCGCGTACATACATACAATACATACATAGACGAAGATGGAGAACGGGGATTGGCTGGCGGTCGCTCGACGCTTCCAAATATGGGACAGTCTCCGCGGTCCATTCATAAAACTACGGGGCGCGCCGCGCTCTCGGCTCAGTCCGTGCGCGACCCCCACGCATCGCGCGTCCCGTACAGCAAAGCCGCCCGCGTACCTTGTGTATACGCGGTGTGTCTCCTTGGTGCAGTATATACGCCAGCCAGTTATATACACCACGATACAGATATCACACATCCTGTGTATCCTACACGGTCACTGTGGTCATTATTATTATTTTTTATTCACACATACGCATATTTTTCATCTTTGTTTTCGTCAGTACCTGTTGGTATCAAACTTGATCACTCCTACGCGATCGTGGCACGGTTTTCGCGCGTGAAGAAACTTGTTGTCCCGCACGCGGAATCGATCGATCCGCCCGGTATTGGGTGGACGGCCCACGTTCGTCCTCGCACGAAATAACATCGATGTGTCAACTACAACTGTAACCTGCCAGCGGTTGTTGAACATTGCCAGTTCAGAGACAGTTTCAAGTCGTTGGATCAACGGAAGGCCGCGGGGTTGTCTACGCGTCAACCACCTGATCGCTCGCTCTACTCCGTCTTACTCCTCGAACACCCCCGCCCTCTCGGGGACCGCGACTCGCGTCCCGGCACCCACCATCCGCCACCCACCCTCGCCTGCTACCGCGTGACGTTCGTCGTTGATAGTTTGTGCCGGAACGAGGTGGCTGCTACCGACTCCTCCGCGCGACATGTGAGCATCTTTCGAGATAGTGTACTCGCAGCGGTAACGCAACAGAGGCCGGGATCGAAATCCGCGTATAAATAATAATAAATAATAACCAATGGACGATTATCCGACCGAGTTTAATTACCGGAACGAAGCGTGGTTATACGTAGTGTCTGCGATACAGTAAAGTGAAACATTTTCAAGGATACGGACACGCGGAATCACGAAATAATAATAATTTCGTTAAACGTTGATACAACCACAGGAGAGGATACCTGTCCGGGCGAGGATACCGCGGACCCCTTGCAGAGGATGACGATGGACGGGATGGAGGTGGTGGGCTCGCAACCCCATGCAGCGACGAGCCCTTTCCTGCTCGCCTCGCCACCCCTCGGTCATCACCACCACCATCATCACCATCATCACTTCAATCTACAAGCGGTGCAGCTGAGCTTCGACGCTTGCCTGGCGTACAATGCGGTCTCCTCGGGGAGTACGACCTCGACCGCGGCCACCACGTCCACCGTGTCATCGAGCAAAACGGTGCCCTCGCTCTCGCTCGCTTCCTGTGTACCCCTCCACCCCCAACAGCACCAGACAGACCTCGAGAACTCCGCGGATCATCTCCGCCAGCATCGGGGCGATCACCACCAGCACCACCAGAACCATCATCATCAGCATCATTCCGAGGATCGTCTCCGTCATACCGACACACCGTCGTCGCCGGGCGAAACTGCGTCCGGAACGGATCTTAAGGAGCGACACCAACATCTTCACGACGACGACGAGTGTGGCAGCGGTTCGATCTGCAGGGACGACCTCCGCGATGCCACGGAAAAGGACAAGCCCGGTGACCTGAACACACCCGTGACCACCAGCAGCGACCTTCCCTCGTTCTTTGGGCCATCCGCGCTCGTTGAACCGCCTCCCATTTCAGGTACATACATGCACAGATAGATAAATAACCGACTATCTCTCATTAACTAACGGCCAACCGCATCCCGGCGGTCTTCATACCCATTTATAATAATACATCTTTACACGCGAGATCATCTCGCGCTCTTGTTCACTTTCACCACCCGAATGTTGGGCCAATTCGTCGGCTTATTATTGTAGCGCTTGTGAGAGTGACACCGATGATTAAAAAAAAAAAAAAAACACCGCTTAGCCACCTGTCGAACTTGGCCTATTGTGCAGGACCTGAATCGACCCGATCTGCAGTTGTATAACATGACGGTTTTTCGAAATTGCCCCAGTTCCCTTACAAAGTTGTTCAACAATATGATCGACATTCGTCCACTTTCGAGTGACGGCGACGCTGGACTCATCCTTGCCACCTTCGAACGTTTTTCGAGCATGGCGTGCAACAACAAGATTTAATTCAAAGGTGAAGGATATGTACGGTCATGGGCATAAGTCGACGCACCAACAGGCGGATTGCGCCCACCCGCAGCGTTTGCGTGTGGTAGACGACCCGCGACGGACGCCAGGGTTGTGACGTACTATTGTAGGAAAAAGCTCAACATCGAAGCTCGCTCTCTCACTCGTTCGCGGATCAATACCGACGACCCCGACATTCAACACGGCCCCCTCGCACCACCAACCGCCTGTTCCCCGAATCGCCCCCACCACCCCAGGCTTCCGTAGGTTCATTCATGCTTTCGACTACCCCGACCACCCCGAGCTCCGCTACCCGTTCTCGTTCGTTCTTCGCCTGCGCGCTTCTTGAACTTTGCAATTAATAAAACTGGGCATTAGCGTCACTGTAGGTATACATATACATATACATATACATATAAGGTAGTGTATGCGCGTTGCGTTACAACGATTTTCAGTTTCTCGTTTTCTCGTACATCCTATCGTACGTACGCTTGACGAGGGTGCGGAATACACACTCATTGTGCATAGTTTTTGGCCTACATATACAGCCAACCCATGTAAGCATAACCGTTTTCGCATCAAGTATCCGCGTATAATCTGCAATTTTCGTTGCCACTGTTACACGCGCGGTATAATAAACCGCGGAAAGTAATACCAAAATAAACATCCTCCAACAGTGTGACGAATAATGCTCCGGCAAAGTACGCGTTTGGTTCGAATAGGAAGGAACTAGGAAAAGCAGGATGCCGTCTACTGATAGCGAGAGCTCCCTGTACAGGGGCGTCCATAGTTATAGCCGTGATAAACACATATACAAGAGTCGTATCGCATCGCGACATTTCCTGCCGGAGAGATGATAACTCGGTGGCAAGGATTTACTAACGACGTATGTATCGTGTTTCAGGAAGCTTGGCCGGTGAGGATCTTTCATTGGCCGAAGCTGCCGCCGAAGATGACGAGTCGTCGGCGGGAAATCGGGACCACCACCAGCATCATCATCACCATCAGCATCAACAACAGCATCACCATCACCATCACGAGCAGCACCACCATCATCATCACCAACATCAACAGCAACAAGAAAATTCCACGGGTTTGAGATGCGACTCGGACGCAACGACGGGTGGGACCACTCCTCCTCGCGGTGGTGTCGGGCATCACGCGTCACAAGAAGAGGCCGACCGTTGCAACGAGGTGCTCCAGGGTGGCGTGATCCTCTACTCCTCGCCTCATTCCTCGACGTCGACGGTGCCACCGTCGACGAGTCACACTCCCGCGAACATTTGCAACGTGCCGACGCTCACCTACCGAGGTGTATTCACGACGACTTGTACCCAGGCGTCACCCCTGAACCCCCTTCAATCCCAGCAGCAAACTACGACGCAGGAACTTTGGGGGAGCTTGCCGTCGCCCACCCTGAACCTGACCGGTCAACCCTTTCTCCATCCGACGCTTCACACGTCTCCGTACGGAAGCGAAACCGTCGAACTCCTCCAGGTCGAATCGAAGCCACCGCCACCCCCTGGCTACCACGACACGCCGACACCGACGCCAGCCGGCTGGCTGACGGCCCACGAAGAGGCCTACGATCCGACACTTTTGTCCCATCACCCGCACCACCACCCGCACCACCATCACCAGCAACAGCATCACCAGGAACCAACGCTGAAGCAAGAGCCGTCGGTAACTCCCGGAGGCTATAGTACCGGCAATGTGCAACAGCAGCAGCAGCAGCAGCAGCAGCAGCAGCAGCAACAGCAACAGCAACAGCAACAGACCGGAGGTAGTGGATCGAGCGGAAGCGTTCAACTGGCAGAGTACAATCCGAGCACGTCAAAGGGACACGAGATACTGTCGCAGGTATATCAGCAGAGTGCACTGCCGCTCCGCCTGGTCCCCGTGAAGCCGCGAAAGTATCCCAACCGGCCCAGCAAGACGCCGGTCCACGAACGCCCCTACGCCTGTCCCGTGGACGGCTGTGACCGCAGGTTCTCCCGGAGCGACGAACTCACGCGGCACATTCGGATCCACACGGGGCAGAAGCCGTTTCAGTGCCGCATATGCATGAGGTCCTTCTCGCGGAGCGACCATTTAACGACCCACGTGCGCACCCACACCGGCGAAAAGCCATTCTGCTGCGACCAGTGCGGGCGAAAGTTCGCGCGAAGCGACGAGAAGAAACGCCACGCCAAGGTCCACCTCAAGCAGAGGCTAAAACGCGAGGCCTCGAGCTCGGGCAACGGTTCCGCAAACGCGGGAAGCTCAAATGCCGGCGGTAACGCGGCTCGCAACCATCCCCAGACACACGCCTCATCCCCTTGCAACCAGTAGGGAAGTTTTATTCATTCTCCATAATATGCCCTCTTCATTTACTTTCACCTTTCATCGACCATTTATATCTCTGTCGTTATCTTTATTTCATTCTTATTTGCGCGCTCCTTCTCTTCCCCTCATAATCTTTCTCTCCCTCAACGACTCACGCGACTGATTCGATTGTTATTTCTTATCGTTGTTATTATCATTATTATTATTATTATTATTATTAGATTATCATTATTTTCAACATTATTATTATTATTATTATTATTATTATTATTATTATTATTATATTATCATTATTATTATTATTATTGCAGTATCATCGTTGTCATCCGCGCCATTATTATTTTAGGATTTTTTTCATTTTCCACATATACATTATTATTACTATTATACTATGATTTAATAACTTTATTTCCTTATATGGTTATTACATTGTTATTGTCAATTGTCGTTGCCCCGAAACTATGAGGCCTCAAAAACACAAACGTGTCCCGGTCACGCTAAACCCGGTCCCCTGTGTGTTCTCTCCTATTCTCCCCCACCTCTCTCCCTCTCTATCTCTCTCCTCTTTCTCTCAACATCTCTCCTGTCTACTCCGTCCGTTCCCCAACCCCTGACCCAGCCCCATCCATGGTGCCCATTCATCTTTGCCTCTCGAAACCTGACGTCGAGCTGTAATTACTCCTAATCGTTACTGTATTGAAAAAAAAATCGTGTATACATGTGTACATATAAATTTATATATATATAATATATGTGTATTGTATATTATATGTATATACATTATAAGATGCATACATTATCTATAGGCCGTTAAAAAGCCGCTGTAAACGTTACCCCATATACGTTCTGAAAATTTATTGTTGATTAAGAATCGATTAATATTATGTATATGTTGCTCTATTTATTAACACGACGTACTGTTTAAGGTATAAATAATAATTTTTATTATATATCGTAAATCGCAAAAATTGCATTAAAATTGTACTGTACCTATTACTATACTATATATAGTATATCTATATATATATATATATATATATATTACCAAGATACTTTTTTACAAATGATATTATTCTACCGTTATATATATATATATATATGAAATATATGAAATATATATAAATATAACAAATATATATAGATTATATGATATAGTATATACAAATGAACGTAATGGTGCTCTGGAGTGGAACGCACAAAAAAATCCATCTACCTGTATTTGATTGTCGCCCGATCGCTAATGTCAAATAAACGACGCTCCAACGATAATTATTAACAAAAATACAAGTTAACAATTATTCTTCATGGTCTTTCATTGCAAGCCGATACTCCGCAGCCCCCTTTTCCATTTCATTTCCGATAAGTATATGTGTATAGAACTGTTATAATATAGGTATGTACTCATAAACCTCCCTGCAAAACGTCGTTAGATCGACTGCAAGGTATGTATGTATGTATGTATGTATACATTACTAGACTGTCATAATTTAGCTATCACTTCGTCATACGCGGACACTGAGTCCGGTCTATCAACTGAAAAAGAGATCGCAGAATGCAAGAGTGGTGCAGGAGGGTTCAGGACGTTGCAGATATAGTATGCGATCCGAGTATATATAGGTAGGTGTAGCTTTTCTGTACGTACCACCTATAAGAGACGATGCAAGAAGTGGACGAGAAGGCTCTGAGAGCACGTCTATAAATAGGTCCAAGACTGGGATGAGACCTCCTCCAGAGTTCGCGGTCTCGCGCGCTCCCTTCTCCCTCCCACGCCCACTCTCCATCCCGCCCTCTCCTCGGCGTTCCTCTCGCTCGCTCTCGCCCAAAGGCGACGTGTGTTACGGGCCATGAGACTCGCGCCTATCGCTCCATACACGCGTCACCCATACCTATATGTGTACATACGTATACGCATACTACCGGACGATACCCGTGCCATTCTAGCTATTATCGAACCTAGATATGGTCACCTCAACAAATTGTAACGGTTTAGGAGTCGCGCAGAGTACCTATACCTGGCCGACGTAGGCACGACGGTTATAATTATAATTCATATCATCCGAGGGGAGCACGATGAGCGAAGGGTTAACGACGATGGGCATGGGGCGAGCCGAAGGGCCACCTTGACCTTAGCGGGGAGACGCCACTTGTGTACAGGGTCTATACCTACGGTATATCTATACCTACGGATACGCGTAGCCAGTCAGGACCACTAGACCCGAAACCCACGACCACACCCTGGCAGCACGTTAAACCTGTTGCTTGGTCACAATCGTCGCGCTCCGGCCCAGCTGGACCGTAGTTGGGGTTGCAGTAACTGGCAGTCCCCCCACCTTTTGCGGTCCAGCGAATTGGCATGTACCGAACTCGGCGTTGCACCTACTCACAACCTGCAGCCGGGATTTTCTGCAGAGACAGTAATGCTGCATGCTGAAATCGAGCCGTAGCTTATACCTATATGCATGTATTCCTAAATCAGTCACCTATCATGCTCGCACACGTACCCGTATTGATATTGGATTTTCGATTGTACCTGTAATCTACGTGTGTGCCTCTATTTACTTCTCAAACATAGCGTACCCGTATACAACATGTCCGTGGATCGGATCCAAGTACGCATTGGTGGATTTATATCGCGGAGATCATACACGACGAGTCAACGGCAGAATAGGCCGACTGGCGAAGGGGTAGCAGAGGGTACGGAGGAATGGAACGATGGTGGGAGCCAGGTTCATTCAGAACAGGCACGTGTGCGTGGTGGTGTGTATCGCCTGTATCGCGTGGCGCACGATTCAATATTTCGCACACGCAGGAACGGGGTACCGGTGATGTATGGGTGGCGAATTTCGAGTGTGTCGTTTACGGGGATGTGTTGGGATGGGACTTATACGGTATACGTCTACCTGTGACAGAGCGCAAGCGATGGTTCGCCTTCGTGGGGTAGGGTAACCGGTGTCGGGGGGCAGAAGGCGCGGGGTTGATCGCCGGAGGGGTGGTCGCGGGTGGTTGTTGCCAAGCGACGACGCCCAGGGCCGCGGGTTGCCCCTGGTGACTGTTGCGTCACTGCGGCGCCGCGTGACGTCACGCGACGCCAGTGCCCTTGACCGACGGAAGAAGCAACGACGCCGCCTGCCGCGATCAACCCCCGACCGCTCTACTACCCTACCCCAGCCTGCCCTGCCCTGCCCTGCTCTGCCCTGCCCTACCCCACCCCTGCCCCATAGGATCATGTCCGGCGTCTCGGTGTTCCGAGATTCTAAGACCATCCGCTGGCAATTCGTCGCACTAGATGCCGACGAGGGTGGATGGGATGTAAGTCGTACGTTGCGGGAGCTTTCGGAATGAGAAACGATCATTAGCGGGTGAAAGTTGTATAATCCTTGGATACGAGCCCCCCCCCCAACTGATTTCGATTCGAATCTTTAGCGGTTACGGCCAACGGTGTTAGGGTTCATAGGCGGTATACTCTCAAAGTATAGGAGAAACTTTGGCTCGTGCAATGCAGTTTTTGCGTGGGTAGATTCATTCCTGGCTTCGTTCCTTCCTTAGCTCGTTCTTTCGATCGGCTCGTTGATCGTTCGTTCATTCGTTCATTCGTTCATTCATGAAACGCAGCTGAGAGCGCGCATGCGCCGCGTCATTGAAGGCTCCCACTCTGCAGTGTTTGAAAATACATACACGCAGGTGAGTGTGTCGCGTACGTGGTATGGTTACACTCACACAAACCAACCGCCGTACCTGTTTGTATACCTGTTGTATGCCACAGGTAAGGCGGTTGGTTTGTGTGAGTGTAACACGCTCAACCTCGGATCATTGCTTTTGATTATGACAGGTTTTCTCAGGTTTTGCATATGAGGCAAATGGGCGGGTCCACGATCGAAGAGTACTGATCGTGCGATATGTGCCGCACCACCAAATAAGTGAACGATTTTCGTTGAATCGATCCATTCGCCTGGCTGTTTATATTGATATACGTTCTGTAACATTTGAACGATAAGAACCGTCAACGTAAGCTCTGTCTTTGTCTACCCGTAAAATTTAATGACTGAAAGTATATACGCTCCTGTCCTGGGTGCCAGCAAAAACAATTAACTATCCGATTCTGGTAGTCTGGCCCGATAAATGATCACGAAATAGAATGTTTCTATAGAAGAATATCATATTATGTTTTTATAGATGTGAGATGTGACGCGGACCTGAAACTATCCTCTAACTTTTGACTCGCTGATTTTGTAGAAAGTGAAACAAAACTATGTCCTCCTACCGAATAGATTGGACGACGCGTATATAGCGATGCTCGTGGAAAAAAGTGAATTCGTCGCGGGATGACCGATTCCACCAAAATGTGTCATGCTTCAAGCAATTAGGCTTAACTCGAGCCGATAGAATGCCATATGAATTGACTCCAAACGGTTCCCCAAATCCTCATCTATCTATGTATGATGTACATACATACATACAATACATACATACATACATACATACATACGTGTGGTGGCTATTTTTTAAATTCGGATAGTCTTATAGTCGTGCCCATATAAGCGTTGGTATTTTAAAATAACTTCGGTCCTATAGGTATGTGAATGTTTTTTCGTCTCAGTTTGACCAGCAATTGTATAAAAATATCTATCGAATTTATCCGACTAATTCACCGTCAGACCGGAGCTGTCATTTGTTGAGAAATTGCATGCTGATAAAGGTTACATGGTACATCATTTCAATTTCGCATTTTTCATAAAAATTCAAACTTCCCGGTTTCGAGCTCATCGCGATTGAATGATTTGGCTGACCAGCACGCCTTGCTGTATGCAACCTGTAGATCACGTGAATATAGCCAGATGAGAGAGAGCCGAACATACTCACGATCAGTCCCGAATCCACCATGATGACATTGTCCAGGTGGGAATTTAAACATCACCTTTTCCACAAACTGGACCCAACTGGAATCCTAGATATGTATTTTTCTTTTAAATTCTGCCTGCTCCACCGTTTCCCACCGTATAATCGATCCCACGGGGATTCCCCGAAGCCTCTTCAAGTCCCTCAAAATTACAAAATACAACTGCGCCTGACTTCCTACAACCAGACGTGCACCTATTTGTGATCGCTTGGCCGTGTGCACCGTCCCGTCATGCAAATGATCTCGTCGCGTAGTCGGCATGACGAACCGTCAAAGCACGTGGATATTATTGAAATGAGTTTAAAAAAACTCAATTTAGAATTCATATATCCTCCTCCTCATGCCGCGGACTCTTTACACTTCGTGGAGTATCAAGGTGAGTAACATCGAGGATTTGATATGAAAACCGCGCACGCTGTTCAACTTTTCACGTCCCTACTGCTGGCGTCATCGCTCCTACAGACTCAAAGTATAGGTTGGTAAATGTGAAATAAATTCCCGCGAATTTGAAGGACAATTTCACGATTTAATCGAATCTAATTACTTCTGTTTGGTTCACCTACGAACACGTACGCTCTGACAGGGAACGACCAGCCACATAACCTAAACGCCAACTTGGTCTACGACCTCGTCGGACTGGACGTTTTCTTTGAAATCATTGAACCGCCAGAGCTCGAATACACCTACAGACTGCGACCAGCCCAAGACTTTGGTGCTCCCTTTGTAAGTACGCGTGCCCATTGTTAATTTGCAGAGGGTGTAAATTTATTTCGTTCATCTACTATGCTGTGGGATATCGCGAGTACCGAATACATAACAATTGCGTACACGAACTGTCCGAACAGAATGAGAGCTTCTCGGAGAAAGGAATTGCCCTTGTGCCGTACGAACCAGCCACGGCCTGTGTACCGGCAACAAACGCCGCTAAGCTCAAAGGAAAAGTTGCCCTGGTGGAAAGAGGCTTGTGTACGTTCCATATGAAGAGCATTATGGCGGAAGAGGCTGGTGCAAAGGCAGTCATTGTCGCCGATTATCACACTCTCGACCCTGAGAAGGGAAGGAAGACTTCGCTCCTGGCGGATTACTACTACGTAGACATGGTGGTAGATGATTCTGCCACAGAATTGAAGTCCGTCAATATTCCCGCAGGATTTTTGTTGGGAAAAAACGGTCTGGTTATCAAACAAACCCTGAAAAGATTGAACCTGCCACACGCCCTGATCAACATCCCCGTCAATCTGACCTTCTCTCCTATTCACAGACTTCACCAACCGCCGTGGCATTCTTGGTGAGATATTATAATCGAGTAATTTGAGTTATCGCCTATCGGATGATAATGTTTGGAGAATAGAGGCTCATTTTTAATATCTGATAATATAATGTAAAATTCGAATAATAATGACCGATATTTACAAAACATCTTCATGCCCATATTGTAAATGATATAGTTTTCATGTGAGGATGGTCGTTATCTAGATATCGGCAGCGTTTGGCGCTTCAACCAAGTCAAGGCTTGCAGGTTTCTTTCTCCTTGTAGCAAGGGGCCCACTTTTTTCAGGCATTCAGCGTGATAACGATTCAAATGTTCGATCTGAAAGAATAAGTGAAAAAAATCGTGTCTTAATATTTTTAAATAACGCGAACAAAATATAAGCGAGAATTGAGTAGGGAATGTCTCCGGCGAGCCAATGGTATGCTTTTTTTTTACCATTGAGTATTTATTAGTATTATTACATCGTGCTGTTTGTATTGAGTGAAGTATAGAATATCAAATATAGTAACTGCTTATTTATCGGAGTTTAAGGATTTCGAGTGGGGAACAACATAATGATAATGAGAGTGAAATCGAAGCAATAGTTGACATGTAATATTCAAGTAAACGATTCTATGTAAATAGTCCAAATTTCGTATGGTTCAAGGGTTTCGTCCTATCACTCGATATTTTAATTAAGAATATCGATACAAATTAAAAGCTGGTAGGCGGTAAGAATAAATGCAATATTTATACTATACGTAGTGTTTCTTCCTTTCATTCTTGCCACAATATTACTAAAAGTTACGTACACTGCATTCCTACTCTCGCGAAAGTTATCAATACAGCATTCATACGCGCACAAAAGCTTTCTAAACAGATGATTTTAGTTTCAAGTTTGAAAATTATGACAATAATAAATACTCAATGATGCAAATTACCTCGTTATCGGCCAGTAGCGATAGATCTAGCAGACTGCTCTGTATGGGGACTAGAGTCACGCTCTGGAAAGTGAGAAAACCTCGACTTTTGTAGTTGTACGGCGTTGTTGCTTCTACCACAACTTCTATGTCCTCCAGACGGATTCCAAATTTATCATCCTCGTAGTATCCTGGTTCTGAATTTGATAGTCATAGTACCAAATCAATTGCACGTCGGGTCGGCATTACTTTTTGCAGAGTCATTTTCACAACTATTATCTTACCATTGGAAAGGAACATGCCAACCTGTAGACCTGGGTCATGGGGATGAGGACGCCACGAGATCCCCATTGGTCCTTCGTGTACGTTCAAATACGCCCCAACTCCGTGAGCAGTACCGTGCAAATAATCCAGGCTATTGTCAGGATCGACAGAATGAAACCCTGATTATATCCACGAATCAAACTTACAATTAGGAAGAAATTGCCTTACCCAACTTCCCAAAGACTTTTCCTGGCCAAAATATCTAAGTAATTGCCCTTGATCATCGAGGGGAATATAGCATTTGCCAAAGCACACTGGCCCTTGAAGACACGCGTGAAGCACTCTCGCTCGAAGGCGGTAGGTGCCCCAAAATGAACGGTCCGTGTGACGTCCGTGGTTCCGTCACGAAACTGTGCGCCTGAATCACAGAGGTAGAACTCTCGGTCGTTTATA
Organism: Euura lappo; assembly: GCA_018257835.1. Lineage (NCBI taxonomy): Eukaryota > Metazoa > Arthropoda > Insecta > Hymenoptera > Tenthredinidae > Euura > Euura lappo. The sequence continues at coordinate 28,401 of JAEUYN010000576.1, forward strand.
GCGGTATCCGTGGCAGGGCTGGGTGCGTAGTGAATTATAGCACCATGGGGACCGACTGCGGAAATGGTGTTGAAACTTGGTCCTACAAAATCTTCCTGTTCCCTGTTACACAGAAGGCGTAGTCATAAGACAGAGACAAAAAATTTCAATAATTTCTGAATTCCTGACAAATATTTCAGACTTACGCCCTAAATTTTTCCAGTCGGGCAGCACCGGAGAGCTCTGTGACCGGGGGTTCGCCGTTCTTAGACTTGACCTTATCCTCGAGCCAGGCAAAATATTTGACGAGGGCAACGGCATCTTTGAGATGGGCGTTTTTCATTCCAGCAACTTCAACCGGGTTCTTGACAGCTTTCATCGGACAAATGGGAGTGATATCGGTGTGTCGTTTGCCTTCTATCTGTCCCGAACCGCAATTTACGTGCAACGCGTAGCTAGAGCTATCGCTGATCCAGATTTTTCCCTCGCTAGCGGCGGTTCTCTGCTTCAAATACTCTCCGATCCCTTCGTAGGGGTGATATGTTGGATCTACGCCCTCGTCTTTCAGCTGCTGCCTCGCATCTTCGGTGAGCTTTGATCGGTCGACGAAAAAGTGTACCTCCTCTAAAGTGAGAACAACGTAGGCAAAAAATACTGGATTATACTCTATGTCGCTGCCTCTCAAATTCAAGAGGTACGCCACCTCGTCAAGGGCTGTAACGACCAGGGTAGTTACTCCCTGGTTCCTCATAGCTTCGCGACAAAGCTCGACCTTTTCCCCGGCCCTCCTCCCAGAGTATTTCAAAGGTTGGGGGACTATTTTGTTCGTCGGTGTCCCTGGCTTTCCATCTCCCCAGACAATATCGACCAGATTCTTTTCCAGCGGAACAAAGGTGTGCCCTGCGGCGGCGAGGGCGGCGTGTATGGGCACCCAGGCTGTATTGCTCATCAAATTTGAGTCCGCGGCCACGGTGGATTTGGGGGACAAATTGGAAGCGAGCCAAGAGGCCTGAGTCGGTGTACCGATAACACCTTCCTTCATCAGAGTCCAGGCTTCCGGTGGGTCAAACTCTTTTGCGGCTTGAGCAAAATATCTGCCGTCGGTCCACATCAGAGCTTGGTCCCTGGTGACGATGGCGGTTCCGGCGGATCCAGAGAATCCAGAAATGAAACTTCTGCGCTGGTCTTTGTCCGCCAAGTACTCGGACTGATGAGCGTCTTCGGATCCGACAATGTAAGCGTCGACTCCGACTCCGTGTGTTCCTACGGTAACCGCCTTCATCAGTTCTCTGAGCCTCGCGAGCCTCGCAGCTCCATTCTTTCCTGCCATCCCTTCGCTTCTGTAACATTCGTAATTATTCCGTTAGCCAATCAGCGAATGTATTTCAATTTTGCTCAATGTTCGATCACTGAATATTGAGGGGCGAGAGAATACGGAAATAATAATGGAAAGGAGAATTGATCGCGATTATTGTAGATAGAGTCATCTCCGTACCCGGACATTTGTAGGTTAAGCGCGGTTATCCGATATGCTGTTCAACCTGGAGAAATTCACTTTCCGAGATACAATCTTGGTGTACGGTGAGTGGAAGAAGCCAATGGACTGAACTAGGTGTATCAAACGCTATCTTATCGAGGATTTTCTTTATCTCTACACTTATTTATTACATTAACACCTTTAACAATCTGCTGCTGCTGCTGCTGCTGCTGCTGCGATTGGAATATCATGCGATTATGCGAATAATACTTGTAGCCCACGTCGCGTATAACTGCTGACAGATCCAATCTGCGGGTGGGTGGAGGGTGGTATACAGCGTACTAATAATAATGATAGCAAAAGTATGGAGTCTACGATGGTACTATGGTAGTCACTGTGACAGTGACATTATGACAGTCATATGTTTGCCGAATTCTAATTTGAGTCTCGACGCAAGCACAACGGTCCTAGGGTCCTATGTTCGAACCGACGAAACTGGCACTGCGAACTTGAACAGAACTGTCTGCCACCATAAATTCATCGAAGGAAATCGGAATTAATTAATTTCGTTGTTTTCAAATTCATATTCATTCGATTTTTGTGTTAGTCCGACACCCGCTTCCTCGTTCCTTCGAATCCCTTATACCTATTCGAACACCGCATTGACTTGGGAGTTTGGAGCGGATTGATCGAATGCGGGATTCGGTGGAACTATGGTCTCTTCGTCTGGAATTTTCAAAAGAAACAAAGAACAACACGGTAATAACGTGTACAGCGATAATTGGTTTTATTATTAAAAAATGAAAATGTAAACCACGAAATGTTTCTTTACAAATTCCTAATCGACTGTTTGCCTGTATAATTACGTAAAATAATTACCATAAAAACGAACGCATAGGTATAATATAAAAGCCAATATGCGTGATAATACAATACAACGATTAAAAACGAACATTAAATCGGCAGTGGATTTGATCGCTCCAACTCTGCTATTTTGCATAAATATAAACAGCAAAGTTCAAATCCAGTGTGGAATTACAATTACACCTGACTTATATCTGCCGCACCTCAAATTGTTGCTTGGAGGACTTTATACCGTAGAAACGGGCTTTAATTAAATGGCACTTTGTTGATAAAAATATAAATAATGACATAAATTAAGCCACATGATATGGCTATCACGAAGCCATCTAATCAACGATTTGTGACGGTGCGGATTACCCCGTCATTCATACTTTCGAGATTGCAACAAACAATCAAGTACAGAGTATATACATACGACAGTAATACAAGGATATTGCAGATTACAGACCCGCCTACCGGTTACAATATACATACGAGCCTGAACGATAAGAATCAACTTCGACTACATCGCGACAGTTTCTTAGGCAATAGGTATATCCACCTCGGATCAATCATACCTATATTATATGATTCTCGGTTAAAAACCGATAACTTATGACTGGTTTACATTATTAAATTACAGATATGTTATACTGTATGAGATTTTTACAAAAGCGATACAAGACCTCAATGCTTTAGAACTTTTGAAACTTCGTATACGAACGACACAAATAATATTCGCTGAATCTGCTCCAGAATAATTTACTAACTAATTATGGCCAAAAGTGCACAATTACAACTATTGCAATGCACGCCACTGATACGTATAAAAACCTGCCCGTTACACGAATGAATTGTGATCATTATTAATTAGGCTACAAGTCACTTAACACGCACGCAACATATATACAGCACACACCTATATTAAAATCTGCCTTTTGCTTTGCGAACGTGCCAAACAATTATATACGTTGAACCAAGTCTTCTGTTTTATGGAAAATTAATTTTCTTATAATTTTGCGCATGAACTCAACTCAAATCTTGAGTTATTTTATTCTCGTCTCCGAAGATATTACGCGAAATGCTAATGTTTGCCTACTGAAAAATTGATATCAACCCCCGTGTCGCGAATTGTAATTTCAGTACCGATGAATACCGAACACGTGTACGTGTACGATTATATATATACAGGTTTTACCTGCACTTGTAACGTGTTGACGTTGAACGGCGCTAATACGTATATTACGTATATATAACATCGAAAGAAAAGTAATATCGAAAACCAAAACCTATGGCATCGAACGGAAGCCAACTTGGTAATCTGTTCGGTGATCGTCGTTGCGAGGCGTGAGAATGAGATGGAATGTATCCGGTGGAACAGCGACGCTTCCAGGCGCTATGCGAGCAGCCAAATCGGCGTTATTTTCCGTCGCTGACAGTCGATAGCGGGACAAGATCGCAGCAACGGTAGCGAAGGTGAATCCTTGGACGAGTCGCTGCCCGATGCAGGTTCGTTTCCCGGTCGAGAACGGAACGAAATGAGCGGGCCTGGTCAGCTTCCACGACGCGCCCGACTCGTTTGACCTTACCAGGAATCGCTCGGGTCGGAATTCGCGAGCCCCAGAGCCCCAGTAAGCCTCTCCAAGGTTGAGCTCGTAGTTGTTGATAAAAATCACGGTGTCCTTGGGTATCGGATAACCGTCGACGTCTGTGTCTCGCGTAGCAACGTGAGGCACGATAGGGGAGCTCGAGACCCGAAGGGTTTCCCATATAACGGCCTCCGTGTAGGGCATCTTGGGCCTGTCGCTCAAGTCGATGGCACGGGATTCGCGGCCTCCACGCGTCGCGTCGCATTCCGCATGGATCCTCGTCTGTACCTCGGGGTTCTTGACAACGTACGCAAAGACCAACATCGCGAGATTCCCTATCGCCGAATGTCCTCCGAGAAAGTCTTCCAGCTCGAATATCACGTGTTCCCAGGACAAACCCGTGTCCGGGGATTCCAGGTGGAGGAGCAAAGCATCGGTAAAGTCCCGGGGTACGCCGTTTGCGAGGTCCAACTTGGAGCGACGCTCGTTGACGATCCTGTCGAGAATGAACGAGCGAATATCCGTCGCCCAGGTCCGCAGTCGTTTCATGTGACCGGCGTAAAACGGGCTCAGCCACGGAAGGAAATCGACCGCGTACCCCTGGTTGATCTCCCAGAATATCTCGTCGAATGTTCGGACAGTTCGTCGAAACTCGAGGTCTCCGTAGCTAAACGACGAGGAGCACATGTAGCTGGTGAACATGTTCGCGACGGCGGCCAGCAACAACGGTTTCAGCGGTTCCTCGCCGCGTCGGATCCCCAGTGCCTCGTCCGTTCCGAGGAAGTCGATCAGTCGGCTCGTTTCCGTACTCGCTGCTTGCCCCAGGTCGCTCTGCTGCGCACTTCCGGTACGCGGTGAACAGTAGCTGCGGGCAAGTGATCTTCGGGTTCGCTGCAACTCCGACCAGTCGCACAATGCGAGGGCTGAAAGGAACATTGGCACATCGTTATTTACGATCTTGTTGTTTCGCCATGCGAGATCATTTTTCTATAACTATATACTAGAATGGAATGAATTAATGTTTCATAGAAATTATTTGTATAGAGATAGAGTAGTCAGATCGCTTAATTAACACCGAAGCCGTGAACTGCGTCTTGCGAATTTCACGTTAGCGTTTACAGGGATATTTGCTACGCAAATAATCATCGTATTGAGAGAAAATCTGAATTGAGTCCAGTCAATGACTTGAGCACAATATAATAACCGCAATGGCTACGTGAGCGTTTTTTCCCTCTACATACTTCTCATTTCTTTCTACATTCTTTTTTCTCTCTCTTTCCTTCAATTACCGAAGTAAGCATGTTTTCGCCAAGGGAAATAAGATACGGTATCAACGCATGCACTTAACTAACGTTTTGCTTTGTCATAAGGTATAGTATGTCATCATTCAATTATCCATCGTAAATCATAAGTGGGCCAACAGATCAGAATTTGAACGATAATACTTGCTCTTGGTATGTAACATACATACATAGATATCAGTGTATCTATACTCTTTACACGTATAAATATTCTGTAAGTCACGCACCAGTCTGGACTTCGGTATACCTATATGAAGCTGGAGCGGAAACGCAGATAGATGTGGATACGTAGGTAGATAAACGGAATGGATGCCTAATCGTGGGCATACCGATATGTATAACGTTACAATCGACAACGCGTAGTTGAGACAAGAAATATGATGATACAATAATGACAATAAAAGGAAAATGGGATCGATAGGCCGTCGATCAAGTCTATTCCATGTATTAGAATCGATCGAAGCGGATTACGATTAGGATTAGGATCGGACAAACATGTTATGCCTGCGGACTGTAGTTCTTGAGAGGGCTTCCGCGATGTGAGACAAATGTAGGTATAATCGGTGTAGGAATTACGTCATAGCGCGATACTGAATTATTCTCTACTCTGATTGTATTTCAATGTAGAACGTAGATCTGCTTCTCCGTTTACCCGAGCGTCGGAGAGAAATTCGTAGAACGGTTTATTATACCTGCGTCTGGCAAACTCTCCCACGTCATCGATGTAAACAGTAATAACACCGCTTGCGAAACGTTCAAAGATTTGAAAAAAGCCGTTCGCATATGTGACGATCAAGATTGTGTATTGCGGTGACACGCGGAATCGCCGTTGGTCGTCGGTAGCCGAATTCTTAGTCTCTCATATTTCTAGCGAGGTTCTAATTCCTTTGTCACGAACGTAGGCAAATATCGAAGAACATAGAATTATTCAAACTCGATACGGAAGCTGATCAAGGTCTGTACTATATGACCCATTCGCAATAGGTTCTTTTCTTATCCTATGACGAAAAAAAATTCAACTCCAAACTCACAGTTATTACGATCACCTCCGAAGAGCTCGTGGAATCGAAGAAAGTCCGGTCGACCTCCGAAATGATTCCCTTTGGTGACGAGAACCTCCTTGACGAGACGATAACTGCTGACGACAACGCATTTGGACGAGCCAAGACTGAGCGCGTAGATTTCACCATATTTTCGGCTCAATGCGGTAAAGGCTTGAAAAGGCCCGCCTTGTCCCCCCAACAAGTGCAGAGATCCGAAGAACGGCAAACCCGAAGGACCCTTCAGCACATTTTTCATCGTCGAGTCGTTCCTCGTTTTGCTGGCCCGTAGTTTCTCGATAACCGCGGGACCGCGGGCTGAATCCATTCTCTGTACTTTTCCTCGAACCATATCCTTGCACCTGGCAGAATGATCTTCATCGCCGCTAAAACCGCTGTCCTTGCTATCGTTACTCAGGCATCGGTTTAGGCAGAATTTAGGATCACCTCCGGGTGCTTGTCGACTGGTTTTGTCGGAAGCCTGCAGCATCGCTTCCTTCTTTTTCAGGGCACTAATTTTGATGACCATTTTTCCGACGAGGGTTAAAATGATCGTGCAAACAATGCTGAACGCCGACCATGTCCACCAAAAACTTGCCTGCCCCATGGGATAAGTTTCAATCTCGATTCGGGCTCGACGAATAATCCGAAATCGATTGTTCGGACAGATTGCAGTGGCGGCAGAAACAGCAGTGAACAACCGGAACTATTAACGACGAATAACTGCACCGTGATACGAAGACCGCACACCGAAGACCAAATCGTTGTAGCGCGTAGGTATTGTTTCTTGACTGCAGTTTTTAAACGCCGACGTCAGCCAGAGAGGTAACGTTTGCCCATAATGTGACGAGGAATCAGGCTTGTACGAGGAACTCGGCTTATAGAAGTTCTGTTGTGGGGATGGATACTTGACGCGGTATAATGTGTGTCGCGTTTCCTGCAGCGTGTGGTGCAGTTACCGGCAACAATTACGACTTCTCTTATCCTGGAAGTGCAGAATCGACCAACGATATCTCGTACTGCACTATTATAGCTCTCCCGCACACTGGAGATATTCCACTCTTCCTTATAATTTAAGGACCTCCGAGCTAGATGTTTGGTCCACTAACGCCGCAGATATATAGCAACACAGGCGGCCGCTCGGATCACACTGCATTGGCAACGAGTCTCTTGCGTATAATTTGTCCAGAGGGACGATTCGGATTAACGGTTATACCTGAATGCTTTCCTCGAAACAATTACGACCTTCTCTCCGTTCATACGAGAGACACATAAACAAACAGGGTGACTCGAACCTCGGCGCTGATCCTCAGGGTTGACCACAAATCAGAGAATATTGGTCGTACACTCGCACATTCATCGTGTAAGACTCTATGTAGGTATGTACAGCGGTGCTATCGCGCAGACGGCTCGTCCGTTGTCGACCGTGTGGCGAGAGGTATCCGGACGGAAACAGGAAAAAAAGGGTTTTATTTGATGAATTCATTAAGATGCAAGTGTAATGGAATAAGACAAATACGTGCTACATTATACACCCATCCACCATAGGTGGATACATATACCTACATGCAGGGGTAATTCAGCCATTATATCTGCATCAAGTTTTTGGATGTAGGATACCTGTGTTTTGTTTCAAGAACATCGACGAATGTATTCTAGTCAAAGTTTGTGACGTTCATAACAAGAAACCGGGAATGAAACTAATTTTCTTTGTTTTTAATGCAGATGCTCTTGTCATATTATGGACCTACATCGTGAAAAATTATTAGAAAAAAAAAATGAAAAATCTCCAGTCCAATCTCGTGCGATAATAAACACCCCACATACCTATGCCCTCCTCGAAACACACGCAAATATAATTGCCACACAGCGTTCTGCTGGTTAAAGCTTTCCCTGATGAAAATTTCGGCACTCACTCCACCTTGAGGATCGATGTTAGAATCAGAGAAGGCCCTTTACTTGTGGATGGACCCTCGGACGGTGGCCCGGTACTTTCATGAATAAAATACCCGGTACGAGCGCGCGCGTGTGCGTGTGCGTGTATAAATTTGTGTCATTTAATTCCTTTTTCAACTCTCCCCACTCGCTTGTTCTCGCGGTGCAAGGGCACAGGTACTCGCATACAAACGTTCCTGTGTCATCCCCATCGCCCATCCCCCCACCCTTTGATCGATTGATCGGCTCAGAACGGATCTAAAACTCGGGTAGTCTTCTTCACTTCACAGTGTCAGATCTTTAAGCGGGCGTAGATGCACAACGGGGCGCACCTGACACGCGATCGTCACCTCGCACGGTGTAGGGATACGGTACGCAAGTATACAATAATACACGTGCAAGCTTCATGCATCGCATCAACTTGACGCTTCGCAGAAAATTAATGTCAGCAAAAGATCAAAGACTTGACTGAACTTGTATCTTTCGGCGCTGTCTTTGATGATAGGAAGCACTCGCCACCACTGGATTCGAATTGTAAGCAGGTAACACACAACCGATTACCGTAACACCAAATTCTTCAATCTTTCTTAACCGTTTATTCGCTTCGCATTGCTTAGGTCGTATTTAATAACGGGCAACAATAATGCGAACAATAATGTGAGCGTTAAACTCGTGTTCTGCACGTTCGCATCACACCGATTGGGAAGCGTGGCCCGCGCGGAATGAAGATCAATTTGTGACGAATACAGCTTACATACGGGATCAACCAGACCCACCGGTTGTGTAATTTTTTGCTCGAGTCGCGACCAATTTCTGCTGGGTATGGAATCAGTGTCAGAGTCAAGGACGGAAAATCGTTAAATGCTACGTCGATCGGATTCCTGCGATTCGCATATACCTACCTGCTCGCAGGTTTGTACAAATTATTAATACACGGTGAAATCTAATCTCGCTCCGCAGTAGCCTGTATTCATTCACGTCTGTATCATCGATATAATCATTCTATACATACCTAGGTATATGTAACTGAAGAGTGAATCCGCGGGTGATTGTTTCTCACCTTAGTGCAACTTTGCGGCGACGCGTATGACCTTGAACTAGCCAGGTAGGGCACGGAGTACAAGGCAGAGTATTATACCTACGCGAAACCGGCGAGTCGCACCACCAGGAAATTTGATCGATATCATGGTAGTCAAGAATTTTTCGCGCAGCATCTCGTCATAGCAGCAGTGATATTCTAACGAAAAAAAAAAAAAAAACCCTCTGCTATGGGCGGGAATTGGTAAAAATCAAGTATCTTGGGCTACCTTTTTCCCCTTTCCATCCTTTCCATCGTTGTGTAAAATCTGATATTGAACGTCACCGCGACGAAGGGACCTAATGCAAACGAATGAAATATGCATTCGACTCGTACACCTGCATACGCAGTAGTGCTGGGTGCACTTATACGTACAACATATACCCGTACTACGTCGCCTGTCTATCGACACGGTCGCGGCAGTGCCATCATAGGCTCGGACAATAAAGTGACATTATTCACGCCGTATCACATCAGGCATTGGAGTTTCGAATAGCGGAGTAGTGAGAACGTTAAATGCAGGGTCTCGACAATTATATATTGCGAAGGCGATAACAAAGGTACCTCGACTAGAAATTGCTACTTCTTATCCCAGCTACCACTCTTCAATCGTTACTTAATTGTTACTCACCGAGTTGTTACGCCTCGGCAACAATAAACCTCTAAATCATTTGAGTGCGATTTTAAAAGAAGTTTGTGTTTTCGACCATGTAACCCGGTTCAATCGCACAGCTATATCAATCTTATAGACAATCTAGCAAATGTATATAAGGCGGTATATAATTACATTAACACCGATCAGCCATCCGCATCATTACACTAATTATCCGTGATTCGACGACCGTGTGCTGGGTTCCTAACGGTGTATGTATGTACCTACAGGGGTGTTTCGCCGTTGGCGTGCGGTGGAACTTGCACACGCATCGTTAGGATGAGTGAAAAATCGTCGGCCTCGTAGTTGTCTATACGAGATCGAAAGTCCTGTCCCGTACGTCAAAAGAAACGTCTAACAATAAGATTGTGGCAACCGGTACGTTGTTTGCGGGTTGGTAGGTAGCCGTGTACGCCTATTAAGGCTGAATCAGTCAAGTTCAGGGATTTCCAGTTTCTTACGTGGCCCTCGGCCCTCGGCCCCCCGCCTTCCTCCCCGCTCGCCCCTGTCCTTCACCCATGTGCTCTTGCTGGCAGCCCCTCCATATTCAACCCTGCATCCAAGACCATTTCGCAAACGAATCGCCGCTGTTGTACTTTGCATGTCTGTATCGAAGATATCGTCCCACCCAATTTCCGGTCGGTCGAATGATATTAAGAAGTGGCAAAGCACCCTGCCTCTACAGTATCACGCGCGATCGAGTTAAAGCGAGTTGTTATGCGGTATCCGAGGGACAGTCGGGATATCGTCGCGGTGATGTCCGTGGTATAGCTATAGCGGAGAGGGAGACGCGAGTAGTGCAATAAATAAAATCAGACGAGATCGATTGGGGACGAAGCCACGAAATGAATAAATTAGAGGGTGAGAGTCAGAAGTTTGCGTCTCATGTCCTGCATTGCACAAAAGTTACGTGTTTAATTTTAGATATTTCACATTACATAAACTTGGACAAAAGTAGGGCAAAAATGTCCACAGGAACACAGAATACACTTCCAACCGTGTACTTGGCAAATATACGTTCACTTGTGGCAACTGAAAAATCACCCTGCGTCTCGCTTTGTCGAAGAATTTAGCCGAACCCCACAGTCAACGCTTATGTACGTGTCCGGCCGTGACTATAACAGGAGCGAGGCCGAGGACTGTATACATGTTTCACAAGCCCTCCAGTGTCTTCAAAAGTTTCCCGTCTATGTATAGTGGTTACATGCAGGAGGTAGTACAAAGAAAATAAAACTACCGTTTCCCCAGCGTAACTATCGCCTATCCCTGGTAAAAACGTGGATAGAAACGGATAGAAACGGATAGAAACGGATAGAAACATTGCAGAAAACCGTATAGAAACGGATAGGTCTATCTGTTTCTATACGGTTTTCTGCAATGTTTCTATCCGTGTCTATCCGTTTCTATCCACATTTTTACCAGGGATTCGACTGGAGCATTTATAAATCGTACGATTCGTACCGCAGTTCAGGTGCGCGGGTAGCCAGTTTTTATACCTGTACAAACATCAGTTTGCGAACGTCTTAAACCTGGAATGGACCTGGAGACCGTAGACTTGACGCCAGATTTATATAATCGCAATGTTGGATCTGGTCGATAGAAAAAATACATTTATTCACACCCACCGGCCATATCCCAGCGGAGATCGGACTACGCGCCCTCGGAGGAAGTCGTCAAGAAATGTTCAAGAGTCCTTGGAGTTGATCATATATGAGATGAGAAAGAAAACGCTAAATGGGGTCGGGTACAGGTACGCGATATTTTCGCCCTGTTTCGTCAATCCCAGTGGTGTTGTGCCGCAGCAAATATCAAAACAGAGGGTATCCAGAAAAATATAAAGGGAAATGGAAAATATCGGAGCACCGATGTTTTCGTTATTGGCTAGGCACTGTAAGTTCCGAGATCGGTGCACTGTGCGCCGGCGAAACCTAAAAACGATGTGATTCGTGTACCGAAGGTGTCTGTTCGCGGTTCGTATATATATGGTAAACTGTTGGCGATTGACGAGGGACGGGTCGGATTTGACCGTGCCTTGCGCGTAAGATGGATGGTGATGATAGGAAACGGCACGGATAGCACATCTTCGATCTTGGATTTCAGTCTTTAGATCACAGATCTTGGTTCCCGGATACCCGAGGACAACGGCGGTCAACGAAAAACAGTGAATAGTTAATGGTGAATAGTGAACAGGGAATAGAGAACGAGTAACGGTGGCAAACAGTTGCTGGATTCGATATACAGAGACAGCCAGAGAGACGGGGAGTGAACTGACGTATGGATAGGTGGTTCAAGTATGCATAATAGGAATTGGAGAGAATTACAAATGTCGAATCGGTGAATAAAATACATTCCGATTTAGTTCTCGGCGACAGGATTTTCCCCTCTATTCTACATTTCTACTCCGCTCTATAACACGCAGGCTATACCGTCCGGTCCCCCCGCTATTTCATCTCGCCCCTTTCTGGATAGGTCGAGGATAGGCCGATAGGTCTCTTCAGATACGGAACAATTTATCGTCCCAACTTGGACGAATCATCGCATCAAGTGCGACTATTCCTTTATTTATTTATTTATTTTTTATTCTTTTACACGTAATACGGGAGGGAGGGGCATAACTTCACCTCGTCGTATTCGGTATACGTGGACCCGACAACTATACCCTCAAGTTCACTCTATATAAAGGTGGCTAGAGTGTTCGTCCATTCCAGTATCCGCAAACGTAACCTGCGCCTCGGACTTGTATTATTTTATCGTGCGTCGAATAATTGTGCAGGATTACGTGTTGGACGATTTTTATTCCGATCATACCCTACCAAAGAAATGAAACAAACAAAAAATTCATGTCACCTATAGGTTTCATCCACCGCAGCGTCCGTGAGATCGACGTTTGACCTGAGTGTAACGAGTGAGTACACGCTGCCACTCTCGATTGTGAAAAACCAAGTAAAATTCTCGTTAACCGTAAAATGGCCATCGGCTGGTGGACAGTGAGTGCGGTGACGTCTGTGCTCTTTCTCATCTACCTAGCATTCTTCTGGAAACTCAACTGGATCAAGGTAAGGTCCCAAATTGACGCGTCGAAATTACCAAAAAGCTGAGATAGTCGAGTGTCCGCTATCGCTACAATGTGTTTATCTTTGTTCGAAATGTGAACCCAACGGATCATGCTTTGTGCGCGGCTTGTTTAGCCCGCTTCTCGTACTCGTGCCGTTTTTGCACCAACCGATTAAAAGTTTTCAGTTGATAAGCTACCCCTTCTGAGAATATACTATAAAATCCATGCAGATTGTTGCAAATCCCTATAAAATCCTGTAGGGATCCGTCAAATGTGGGAGATTCGGATAGATTCCGCACGTACCACGTACGTCTTATTCAAAGAAAATAAAAATTACTTTTGACACTACAAAGGACTTGAGGGCGGATGAGGCCAAAAGCTCGTGGCTCCACGGACGAGTGGGCGACGGAGGGAGTGGAGGTTCGAGGAACCGAAACCGAAAAATCGGCCGCCTGCCCCCGGTCTATCCAAACGGGTGGTTCGCCCTCCTGGAGAGTTCACAGTTGAAACGCGGCCAAGTGAAACATATCGCTGTATTGGGACAGAATTTCGCTGTTTTCAGGTAGCCTAATTCACACTCATCCTAACTAATCTCATCTCTATAAACTAATCATCTCAATTAGCGTGGATACAGGATTTTTCCGGAATTTTAATTAGAAATACATATATGGCTCAAAACGTACGAATTTTATCTGTAATTTGAGAACTTGAACTCCAAAATACATCAAGAATTATCCGGGGTATCACAGCTTCAAATTTAAGAGCCGGATTATTCGCATATGTCTCCAATTTTCACATCGAAACGACATTGCATCCGTTATCCAAAACCAGTAAAGCGTCTTTTTCGCTGATTTTCGGCCCTTTATCATGAATAAAGTATGAATAACTTCCGAAATCTGGTTCAGCCGGGAATAATTATGGTTTCGACCAAAACTAAAAGTACTGAGAGGATACGCAGTTACGCGGTTCCGGAGTTATTGTGTGAAACGTGATCGAAAATGTAGTTTGATTGTGAGATGAGCGCGGCTCAAATTGGGCCTTTATACCTTTGGATCAGCGGATATGCGGGTATGCCGGGGCTGTACACGTTCGAAAATTTCGTCAATTCTGGAAATTTCATCATTATCATGCCGCATGAACGCCGTGGGAATTGATAATAAATTTGGTGTATCCTTTCGCGAATGCCAGGTCGCAGACGGGGACTGTAAGCGTGCTGGACGCTTACTGCCCACACTTGGGCGCGAACATGGGTGAGGGTGGAAGAGTCCGAGGAGAATGTCTCGAGTGTCCTTTCCACGGGTGGCTTTTCAGAGGGGTGGATGGCCGATGCCAGGATATACCATACTCTGACAAAGGTATGAGGCCATGAGCCATTTCGCAAATATCAAACTTGATGAATCGATTACTTCTTGTTCGGTATTTTATCATTCCTTCGTTCATACATTCATTCATGTCGTTGATCCTTATCGACACAGTGCCGGAATTTGCAAAGACCAAGGCGTGGGACTGCTGCGAAGTGAACCAGCTGATCTTTGTCTGGCATCACGCGGAGAATACGACACCGGACTGGCGGCCGGAACCCCTCAAGGAGATATCCGACGGCCGCTGGCGTTACCAGGGAAGAAACGAGTATGTCGTCAACAGTCACATACAGGTGTGTAACGATATGCTGATAAATCCTCGATTGCCCTCGCTCTTGTTCCGAACTTTACGCTATCGGTTGTCTCTAGGAGATTCCAGAGAATGGCGCAGATTGGGCTCACCTCAGCGCAGTCCACGGTCCCTCGATGCTCCTCAGTGAGCGGATACCATGGCTTGCGCGTCACAGTTGGACCCAAGCGGAATGGACGCCGCAGGGTTCGCGTCCGCGTGATGAAAAAGCATCGGAGGTGAAAGAGCAGAAGGGAGACAGAGAAGTTGAGGGAGAACCGGAGAAGGAGGTCAACGAGATGAGGGGATCTGACGGAGAGGAGGAAGAGATTTCGAATGCCAAAAAAGATATCAACATCAAATCGCACAAAGCGACGATGCGTCTACGCCACAGCCTAATTCTACTCGAACGCATTGCTGTCCTGGAGCTCAATGTCAAGGCCGAACAGATTGGACCCGGGTACGTAGAACTGCTCGTCCAAAGCAGCATGGGGCCGATGTGCATCCTGCAGACTGTCACGCCCTTGGAACCCCTGCTCCAACGGGTCACACATCTCATGTTTGCACCACCTTTGATCGCTCCCCTCGCAACAATCGTACTGTTTGGCGAAAGCGTAATGTTCGAACGGGACGTCGCGGTATGGAATCACAAGCGGTTTGAACAACGGCCACTCTTGGTCCGCGAGGATCGTTCTATCCTCGCCTATCGCCGCTGGTACGCACAGTTTTATTCGCCTCACAGCCCCACCTACCAGTCCGCGACACGATCATTGCAATGGTAGGGAGACAATTGCCGAGCGTTATTTGAAATTTCCGCAAATTTCATGCACAGCCATCAAACAGTTCTTGTACCCACTTTTCACGATCCACGTATAATACATATGTGTATAACAAGAATATAAATATCCTCAATAAATCCCCGGTTTCAAATTCGACAATGAATTGGCATTGACTCTGCAAACGGAGTTGGGAACATCACCGCCCGTTGCTGAAACATGTTCAAAACTCCGTATCTTCGTCTACCCCTGTGTCGTTGGACCGTCTATTCACTCATCCGATCGCTTTCTGCATCTAGGCAACGCACTGTATTGGGAATCGTTTAACGAGATTGTTGCCGGTCAAATAGAACTATACCTATCTACCGATGCATCTAATAATCAGGTCGACTAAACAGTGCAGATGGTTACCTTCATTATTATTCAACTGTACAACAACATAGTCAATTTTTTCTGTCGGATCGCCACGTTTCGAATAATCATACCGAAAGACAAATGAGACCTCCCTACATTTTTCTTCGGATTAATATACTTGTCAAGTACTTCAATTGTTGTACGCACTGTACGTACTACCGATATTTTTTGTCAACGTTGCGTTTCTTTCGACTTGAACGGAACAAAAAAGATGTAACAATATTAATTTCATCTTCTTATTCTATTTTACATTATTTCTTTTAATTGCTCTGTTTTTACCAAGACATACGTTTACCAACTGTAAACAGAATATTCTCATCAATTTCATTGTTGTACTTGTAAATACACTCACTGTAATCGTCAGTTATTTATACTCTTCAGACTATCTATCGATCCAAGATAAGCATTGGTTATAAATTTTTATTGATGCGTGTCATCTTTGTCACTATAGGCCATAATCATAGTCATTCAGTGGTCAAATGACTTTTTGTCAATCAGTTACCAAAATCGATGTACATGCATTTTGCACACTTGAACGGTATCCGGTAGCTGACTCAAAAAGGATACCTTCTACTGAATGACTTTGAATACAGCCAAAATATTGTATTGTACTAACAAATATTCATGTATCGTTAGAGTCGAGAAACTGGAATTAACAATAATAATGTATATAACCACTCGAATATAGAAAAAGTCTGGAATCGCTGAGTTTTTTGTAGGATTAATCATCTTCGAGCATGAAATCCACCCGTAGAGACCTCCCGTTATCGATTCTTCATACCTATTTATTACATTGATATTTCAATTGCAGCGACGTTATAATAACTTTGTCCTAATTGCTACCCGGAAAGAGCGGAGGCTGGAACCTGGACCCTCGATATAGAGGCCAAAATAAAAGTGTATCAGGGTTCAGGGAAGTGAGAGTGGAATAAAAGGAAAAATAGTCAATTGAAGCCAGAAGTACATCAAAATACCCCTCCATGCATTCCCGAAATTGCTAATTCGTTATTTTTATCCTCGTCGATATCCTTTGCAATTTGAAATTCAAACAGACTGCCGCCAGATTGAGACGTACATTGTAGTTCGTGGATCCGCCACCGCAGACGCAGACGGCACCACGTCGTTAATCATCCAAAACTGATATTCATATTCTTCGACGATATACCTAGATACGATTTTACTGACTGTCGATAATCACACCATCGCATGCTGAACAACCTCGTGGTGCATGGTGAAATGAGGTCTTGGTCGTCGTGACTTTTTCGAATCCGGTTGTCTCCCCATTTGTCTATACGCAATCCAAGATCAGCGATCAATAATTAATGAATGAACCGTCGTGGTACATAGATCCCCGAAGGGGTCTAAATCCAAAAAGGAAGAAGAAGAATGAACCGTGAATTCTACTCTGCGAACAAGGTAATAAATAATGAGAACAAAGATATTAAATAAAAGAAACGTCTGATGTAGAGGATTCAGAAAATGAATTCTTACCAGAAATTGTGAGATAGTTTTATTGAATGCTAACAATTATGTATCTCGTATTATGTATCTTGTATATTGTCAGTTATCACAGAGACTCTAGTCTTAAAACTACGCGACTCATACACCAGTCTTTAATACTATGAGTAGGCCGTTTAGCTGTCGAACGTGTCAAGGCACCGAACCTTTCTAAGCATCTACATTTATATAAAAATAAAAATAAATATCGAATTGTTAATTTCCTAAGTATCCGAGATTCATTTTTCAGCGTTAAATAATAATAATAATCAGCCATAGCTTTTGAGTTTTAGTTCAATTCTAAACTTATTTCAAGGCTTTAGCGGCGCAGATTGCACAGGTCTGGTTTTCAAAAACAAGTGGGCGAGACATCGACACCTTTTGATTCTGTAATGTTAGTTCAATACATAATTCTTGTACCCACGGAGGGTACGTAACCGTTTTCTCAATGACGAAACCAAGTCTGTGGGCTGCACAACGACAGAAATGTCAAGTCCAACAGCCCCGAGCCTTTCTCTGGCTCCGCCCCCTTGTCCCAGCAGATTCAACGGCCTCCCATTAACTTCCGTCAACGTCCAGCTGACAAAACTCCCAGCTGGCACCGACGGATCTGCCGCAGAAGCTACGGGAGGTAAACCAAGAGCCAGCGCCGTGCTTCCGACTCCGCTCACTTCGTTACCATGCAACTCCAATCCGAACCCCTCGCTGTCGTTTTCACGTTCGTTACCCCTAATGAGAGTCATTGTTTTACCCAATGGTAATCTCCTCACGATCAATTCAACCTGTGAGAAGATGGAAAGTAAATTAGAAAACAGTAAATGTCTTGGAGAGAAGTACCGGTGAACTAGTTAGTAGCAAATAAACAAGTGTTTGAACAAGTATAAGAGCTGACGAAAAATACGGATCCGTGATTGATCGATCGTGGGGAGTGGAATAGTTACTCGAGGTCAAATACCGATTGACCAATATTGAAACTCACGTATGGAGATGTACAACTCTTGAGTATGTCACGAACAATCGCCGCATTCTGTACCGGTGCACCGGCGATACTGAGCACCTGATCCCCGATGTGAAGAACATTGTAAAGCATCGGATGTTCACGTTGTTTCCATCCGGCGACCCTGATGTGAAATATTACCACAAAAAAGATTGTATTACAATTAGCAGCTGATTTCAGTTCCTACAATGGCTGGTTTAATTTCTTGATTCTTATATTCGTAATTTTGGGCCTCAGTCATCAATTGTTATGCTATTGAAATGCCGCTAAAAAGTAAATGGCTCTACTCGTACCATACAGCTCCGAAAGTATCGACCAGGGCAATGTCGTCCTTGCAGTCCCTTCTTCTCAACTGCAATCTAACTCCGGCAAGGTAACTCATTTCCCTCTTAAGTTGCAGCACCTGCTGCTCCCTCAAAGTAAGCTGCCGTCCATTTTCTTCTCTCGCCACAGCCCTCTGGGTTCTACTGGGCCGAGTTTGGGGGACAGAGATATGACTCCTGTATTCCCTGAGGGCAGCGTAATGGCTGCTCTCCGGCTCTGCCCGATCGCTGCTCCCTAACGAATTGTTGGGTCCCGTCGGCGAATAGGACGATGCCAAGAATAGGCTCTCGTAGCTGGAGTTATTATTTTCAACATTTCCCGAATTTTCAATGTTCCTATCGGTCCGCCCGTCAGAAATCGACCATGGGTGAGTCACGGGTCTGTCGTCGGTTATGTTATCGAAGGTGAAAAAATTTGGTACAGTTTCAGACCGATGTACTTGATTTATCCTGACCGCAAATTCAACCCGATCAGATCGATTTCCTAACGAGATAATTGATTCTGGTTCGGTTACTTGAGCCTGATTCGGATTCTGAGACGGGGCGAAATCTGGATTGACAACCGGAGTCTGAAGAACTTGTACTCTAGAGACTACAGGTGGTCTGGGCGGCAAGGGCAAAGGACTGGTCGGATCTCTGGTAGGGAGTCTGTCGGCACCTGGAGATTTCGAGTACAAGTTTTCTTTGGGGCTCAGTATCTTCATGTCCGTCAGTTTCCTGCTGACAGTCTGCACCCAGTCGTACATATCCTGATAGGACGGGGCTGCGATCCTCAGGACTCTATGGTCGTAGAAATTGACACAGAATTCATAGTCTTGTTGATCGGTAGCGCAGAGGGTCGGGGACAAGTGCAGGGCGTTTTTTAACGAGGAATTCCAGAGAAACGAGTGACTCGCCGCCTGCTTCTGATCCGCATAACCCTCCAGGTACGGTTCGACATCGTCGTGAACACAGAAGACCACCCAGAATCTGTGAGTCACCTCTTTTTCACTCGTATCCGTACGCCGTAGCCATCCATTTTTGTGGATTTCTCTAAAGACAATTCCAGAGTTGGTACTATCCATTTGGGAAACATCAATGCTGTCAGAATCACCCAGTCCAGAGCCTCTGTCCTAACGCTCAGTCATTACATCGTCGGATTCTGTGGAATAATAAAACACTTGATTCGTGTTACACGAGTTTCACACGACTCTATAATGTCCGTAAATTTGGTTAGGACGTTGGGGAGGATATTTATTCGCGCACGTAATGTGTCAGTGGGGACGACGAATACACAGCGAATAATACGCTACCGAGGCAATGGCGACCCGAATGTTTTATCGCCTATCGATAACAGATCATAACAGGTGCAGAAACGTCAAGAGATCCGTTTTCGTCGAGATATTACTGTACAGCAAAATCAACCCCACGACTCACCCCGTAAAATTGGTTATACGATGCTTCGAGACCCCAGCGTTCCCCGGCACGAAAATTACTTCACAACACGACTAATGCAGCTTTCTCTTTATTATGTTTCATTTCATTGTCAGTGATTCACATGCATACGTGCGTAGTACGTGTGAGTCTCTTGCTCACAAGCCCCAAGTGTAACGAGTTACAACACTGCGTTAACAACATTGCGATTGGATATTTTTTAATTCACACACGGCACACGAAACGCCTTGTCAAACGAAACAGCCAAATCGTCACCCTGCCGCAGGTTGCAGAACAAAAAAACAGCGCCTCGGCATTAATGAATTATTGTCTATACTACTGGGTCGAATCGGTTTTGTATTTATTTATTATCGGCCAACGTTTCGCAGTGCCTGTCGCCTGAACGTTACCGTACACAGTCGATTATACGTGCGCTTACTAACCGACGCAGAAGATTTTTCGTCACGACGGATGAAACATTCAAAGCTACGGAAGCCCGGTGGGGACATCTATCACACCCGTGTACAGACGTCCGTGGTACAGACCACGGTGTATGTCTGTCATGGATGTCCCCACCGGGCTTCCGTACAAAGCGCTGGTGTAGACGCGGCAAATGTGACGTAGTATCGTTGCCAAATTGAATGCATTTGACTGTTTATGTTTATGTCAATAACATATCGCGTTCGGCGATCTTGATAATACATTTTTTCTAGACTTCATGTCATTGATCTCTCATTGCTGTTTCGACGTTTCGTTCGATGTTGGGCTCATTTTCTTAATTAAGAAACCGTTTATTCTTGTCTCAAACTCTCAACAAGAAGAGAAATACCATTGCTGTAGCAAATAACCTAAATATTCTCTCGACCAAATTACTGACAACAAGAAAACAATGTCCGACACTGATAATAATGTGTCGACTGAGTCGAATTATTCTCCGAACGAGCGCAAAGCACGTTACAGAGAATGCTTGCACAAAACCAAAGTGCTACGTAAGTATTCGATGAATTGCTTCCTTTCTTATTTCGATTAACTTTCGCGAAACTCGTCGTTTATTTTTCAATATGAAAATGTATCCCTTTGCGGCGTTGTGCATTACAGAGGAAAATGTTTGCAACCAGACAATCAACACTTTGCACGGTATAATGATCGATACGGAAACCATTCACGAGGATGATCAAGTGGCAGAAAAAGGTTCGTGTCCACGAGCATAATCATAATCAGGTAAACGAACATGAAGCGACAAACTTAACGACGCTATGAAATTTCTTTGCCGATACGCAGTTGATCACACCGAGGAAGTTCTCCTGGATTCCGAGGTGATGAGCGTTTCGTCCGACGTCCTGAAACGTTGTACGGATACATTGAACACGGATACAAGTCCGTACGACCACGTTGATTTTGCGGACAACATTGTACGTACTAATTTGACTCGGAAATATAGGAATGTAGTAAATATTGGGGCAGTGGAAATTACGTTGAATCTTCCTTGAATCTTTCAGCTAACTTACGTGCAGATGCGTCCTGACACAATATTGGAAGAACCGTATTGGCCGACTTTGGCCGACGACGCATTGAAATGTTTAAATCCTACTCCGCATTATTCCTGCCTATTGGGTTCGTTCATTCTCACGTCGTATCGTCAATTATCGCGTCAATTTTCGAAGATTCTATGGGGATCTGAAATCTTGGAAATTTCTTGGTCTAACAAAGTTGGAACGGCGTTGTTCTTTTCAGGCACCCTCAAACCTTTGGAAAAAAAAGTTATGGCCAAACGGAAGCACACCCCGAAAGACGCCAAGGTTGCTACCAAGAGACCAGAAAACGTACAAGCTGTTGCCAAGGTCGAAGACGGAGTCGAAGAAACGGTGCAAAAGATCAAAGGCCTCGTGTCTCGCTATTACAAGAACGGTAACGGCCCTCTTGATTTCTTCAAGCTTATCATGAACCCGGAGGACTTTGGACGTACGGTGGAGAATACGTTGCACGTTTCGTTTTTGGTCAGAGATGGATACTTGAAATTAGTAAAAGGTTTGAGTTGAATCTTCTATAGCCACCAAAAGTTTCTCATCACCAGCAGTTATATCTTAGGATTGGGAAGTTCATAGATACTTTGTTGAACAGGCGATGAGGGAAGATTGTATGTTCATCCTACTTCCAAAGAGGCATTGGCCCAGGCAAAAAAGAAGGGCAATGATGCTAATGTCCAAAACGTTGCGTCGATAAGTACGCAACAGTGGCAAGTGAGTATGAATTCCTCCAAGAACGGATATTTACTTTGACAAAAAGTTGACTGCCCATCTTTTTAACTACACCGAGACATGTTCTTTTAGATTTTGAAAGAAGCTTATCAGCTAGAAGAGCCGATGATTAACTTTGGAACTTCTGGCAATACGTAACTCTCACTGTTTTCATCGGTCAAGAAACATTTAAACCCAACGTGGTAGAATACAATTGTGATGTGATTACTTCGTTTCTTGTCCCGTCTTTTTTTACCGATACTCAGCAGTTCATTATTAATAATAAGTAAGGTGATAAATAAGTGTACGAACATACGATGAAAAGAATAATAATAAATCCATTGTTTTCTAACTCTGATTCAACAGAAAAAGAATAGCATATACCTATCTACGTTTCCTTCCTACGTTTTCTTTTTGATGACCAACAGTTGCAACGGGAGGAACGCTCTGGGCAAATAACAGAATAGCATCTACTGTAATGTTAAGATCAACATTTATTTCAATAAAAAAAATTTTTCTTAGATTATGCACAAGGATTGTTAAAAGTCTATCAGCTCACTAATTTCACTTTGCCTTCGGTGACAACAATCTGCGTGATTTTCTTAATCTTTTTGTCGAATTTAGCTACCGCCTTTTCTTCCGTTGTTGATTTGCCGGAAGATCGGTACCGTGCGAGAACCTTCTTCCTCAGTTTTTTCAAGGATATTTCTTCGTTCGACTTCACAATCTTCAGCACAGTGTCCGCCCATTCAAATTTTGGAATGGACGTTTCAACAACGTCTGTAGTATTCTTGCCATTATTCTGACTTTCATCAGTTACCGTGCTACGATTATCAATCTTACGTTTCTTTGTTTTCTTATTACTATCCGTACCGTTTTGGTGTACTTCCGCTAATCTAGTCGAATCATTGACTAATCCTAATCCACTTTGACTATTTGAAACTATAGCTCGTTCATCTCGAGCGTCCAGGACCTCTTCAGTTTTCCTTTTTCCAGATTTCTTGGTCTTCCGCTCAGCTTTTTCACGGTTCGACTCCGGTTTAATTTCAGTCCCCGCAATGGTCTCAGATTTGCTATTTTGTTTGGTGCCAGGTTCTGCTTGTTCATATTCCTTGGAAAGGTTTTCGTTATTTTCATTTTCCACTCCGTCAGTCTGAATCGATTCGACGGATTTTGAACCCCCGTTGGTATTTCCTTGTGCAATTTTGTCATCGGAAGCTTTCTTGAACGCCTCCTCCATTCTTCCCCAGACACTTTCGACGACAGACATGTTGACTCGACCAGCTAATACGCTTTTTATAAAATTGATAAACTTGGCTTTTTTCCGCGGTACATTTTCATGGTTGGACAAAATATCGAGGATATTCTTCTCCGCGCCCGATATGTTCGCCGAAGTCTCAATGACAGATTGTACAACCTGGATCCAGTCTTGCTGCTTGCGTTCTCCTTTGTTTTTACCTGGCTTTGCGACAAAGTCTTTTCCTCCGTATCTCTGTGCCTCTGTGATGCACTTGGTATGCGCGACGTACTCTTGGCCCCTGTGTAAAAAAGCGTTCATTCTTTTAACCGAACCGATTGTTTGGATCGGACTATAGGAATGATTAGACGCTCGATCGACTTACCGAAAATCTTTGAAGCAATCTATGCAGCTTACTGAGATCGAATTGCGGCAATGAAATTGAAAGTGTTTCTGGACGTTAGGTTTCTTGAACGACTCGCCGCAGTGGGTGCAGGTGAAAAACACCATTTTGACAAACGATTCTTCTCTTTGCCACGAAAAATCTCACCTCGTTCTAGTTTTTGTTACAGAAGCATTCAAACAACTGTCGATGAAATGTGAGAACGTTGACCAAATATTTGCACCAGATCTAACCTACAAGTTCAATCGTAAGCCGGTGCGGCGTTTGTCAGTGATAGGAGATGAGGTTCTAATCAAGTAGACCTCCGGCAGTTCGATTTCGTCGGACGGAACAAATCAATTCGTATCAAACGTCTATTTGTATTTACATAAAAGTGCCGAGGGTGTTAATTTATAAATAATTCGCAGGCACGTGGATCGTGGAATGCGAGTATTATGCCAGGCACAGGAAACGAAATACGACGCGACTGCGCGAACCAGGCTAGCCTCGTCACTGGCCGTCACGGACGAACGGTGAGTGACGAAGAGAAGAAACTGGATGCTACTTTAGGACTGTTCGAGACTGAACTGTTATTGGTTCCGGTACTGAATGATATCGCAGTGTCGAATCGTAGCGTTTTAAACATGTCGCGCGCGGGCTTCGTCAATTGGGGATGACTCTGTTCCACGTGCCCATGGGTCGGGCCAGCGGGGAATAAACTAGGGAATTTGATCTGTCAAAAGATTTGACCCGCCTGTGGCCCCTCCGCGATGGCAAAATCCCCCGTAGTCTCGAACGATACTACGGAGTATCCGCGAGTTGCGCGTGTGATCCGTACTTTATCAACGTACGTCCTAAGTGTAGGTTAATCTTCAGTTTAATCTTCAACGACGGAATAGTTGCCCAGACTTGTTCAACATTCGCATTTCTGAGTATTTTTTCCTCCCCATTAATTGTTAACACTCAAAGAGGCCGCAGCAGTCAACTCATCAGGTTTTTACCGTGTTATGGGCCATTGTCAGTTTACAAATACATGAAGAATGCCATCAAAACAGAGAAAAATAGCCATTATGGGTTACAGATCAGTGGGTGAGTAAGATCATTTGTCTATTCCTTTTTCCATTTTTCTTCTACATTTTCTTCTCAACTTCATTTTTATTTTCCACTTACTCCGTTATTATTTTATTTATGCACCGATACTCGTTTCGCATCAGCTCTGATGAATCCATTCTGAACCTGTTAAGTTCGCACTCGAAATTCACATCATCATACACACACGTATACGTACATCATGCATACCTATTTCTTCATAGTATTTACATTTCGTTCTGTTATTTGATTGTCCGATTTTCTTTATTTTTCAAGGTAAATCGTCACTCAGCATACAATTTGTTGAGGGACAATTCGTTGATTCATACGACCCAACAATTGAGAACAGTAAGGAACAATATCAAATTATACATACCTATATCTAACTTGGAATTATTTTTCCTCATTTGTTTTCACCCTCAAATACCAATGTGTTTAATATCAATGTACACGAATGCGCGTTATCTTCGATGTTCACAATATTACTATTATTATTATTGTTATTATTGATATTATTGTTGTGAGATTGGAGTAATAATGGAAACGAAACATATTTCAGCATTCACGAAAAGCACACGAGTCAACAGTCAAGAGTACGAAGTCAAATTGGTCGATACAGCAGGTCAAGACGAATACAGTATATTTCCAACCCAATATTCTATGGATATACACGGATATGTTCTAGTCTACAGTATAACAAGCGCCAAAAGTTTCGAAGTTGTACAAATAATCTATGATAAGCTACTGGACATAACGGGCAAAGTGCAGTATGTAAAATAAAAAACGATGGCTACGTCTCATTGTTCTATTTGAAAATGAAAGTGAGAAATCAATCCCTAATCGAGCGATATTTTCAGTGTGCCAATTGTTCTGGTGGGTAACAAAACTGACTTGCACGGGGATCGGATGATATCGACCGAGCAGGGAAAACGGTTGGCAGATATATGGCACGCTGCATTTCTAGAAACCAGTGCAAAACAAAACGAGGTATTCTCATTTTTTTCAGATACATTTTCATATTTTACGTTATTGAGTATTTTATATTCCCATCATTCCAAAAACATCCAAAGGCTGTCTGTTATCAAAATTATCATCACCCCCTCCCCCCCCCCCCAATACGCGT
Source organism: Euura lappo (assembly GCA_018257835.1). Lineage (NCBI taxonomy): Eukaryota > Metazoa > Arthropoda > Insecta > Hymenoptera > Tenthredinidae > Euura > Euura lappo. Next base: position 54,488 of record JAEUYN010000576.1, read on the forward strand.
CGCTTTGAATTTTTTCCATCAGGCAAAAGATGTCCAACAATTGATTCTACTAACTCCAGGAATATTGTTTTACCATTTCAGTCGGTGGCGGATATTTTTCATACACTACTGGTCGAAATTGAGAAGGCTGACGGGAATGTTCAAGAGAAATCCAACTGCGTTATCTCCTGAACTACGCTAGCTAGGTTATTCGTCCACTGTCGCCCCTTTCCAATTCTTTCTCTTTAGTACTATTATTCTGATCCGTTATTACCCCTACAAATCTCCATTACAGCTGAAGTGTGAAAGTAGGGATTTCAATTTGTCATTTCATTAAGCATTGTAATTATTTTCTGTATTGTGATACAAGAACAAGCGAACAATAGAACTACTCTGATCTCTGACTCAAGATACGCTCGTTGAGAATTTGAACAAAATCGAGCGATGCCGGAACGAAGTTGCTTCAGACTTCGAAGCCTGGTGATTCCACGACAAATTCTTCAGTGCACGTGAACCTGATATTTTAACACATTTCTGACAGAATACTGAATTTTACGGCTACCAATTGTGAGCCAATAATCGTTACCCAATGTACGATTAATAATTATGAACATGTAAACATCTCGAATAGATTAGAAGAACCGATCAACGACAAAACGCAATATAATCTTTACGTTTTAAGCTTAAATATTAACAATTTAGTTGCTATGAAGAATTCACCTAGTTTTTGTAACTGTAATTTCTACAGAATGACAGCCTCGCATTTCTATCACCTTTACCGTCAAAAGCACGGAAACTACGATTGAAAATAACATTTGGTGCCTCTAATTACTTTCAATTGAACGATATTTTTTAGTCAGTAATCAAACCATTTTCGTATGAATAGCACGTCGACGGCGGATTGATCGAGTGCTAGATAAATGAAATGCTGAAACCCTGGAAGAATAAGGGGCTATCGTACTATGTTTGTTCGCATATGCAATTACTGTATTGGTAAGATAGATCTCAAACAAGAAAAAACCATTATTACGAATATACACGGATATGGATATATTATACGGGATATGGGAGCTCTCATCCAAATATCCAGAGGAAAAGAAATGTGTGAATATAATAAGAATCTGACCGATCTGTCGCACATACTGTAAAACATGTATAATGACCTACAATAAAACAAAACTGTTCAGAAACTATAGTTTGTTGTAATTAACACCTTCAAGTCATTTCCCTTCGTCTAGAATTCAGGAGGTCAACCAGAAGTATAAAATCATGGATAGTCGATTGGCTCAACGATGCAAAAGGGGATACTATTTTTAAATTGTAAAAGAGAATGTGACGGAGATAGGATGGATTAGGGTTTTGCACCGAGTGGACAGGTGTTGAGTAAAAAAAATGTGTCTCGTGTGACAATGAACATGAAAGATACCATTTATTGATCAATTTTGGGATGAACAAGTTTACATAGAAAGGACACTTCTCACAAAATGTGACCGCCTATATTAGCAGGTTTCAAACATGTACATAAAACAGTATACATGGATATAATCGATCTCCTTGTTTCAATCGAATGCTTCATGGAGCACATTCCGCGGCGTTATGATCATAATATGGAAACATCTTAGGTTTAAACAGTATTATAAACCTAGAAACATATGATATGACGACCCAAGCATCTCATCAATAATTGTAGGTATTTGTCACAAACTACCAGCACTTGCGACAAAGCTATATGTAATCTATTAAGGTACAAAGAGATGTCAGTTTTACAGGTGATTACTTTAAGCTCCGGATTTATTTAGACATTAACATACACCCGCACGCAACGATTGTGCTTCAGACGCAGATTAACTCATCTGTACATCGCTCGGCACAAGTCTGAGTGCACATCAATTCCGAGGAAGATTTGCTACCACAGGTTCGTTTAGCCAACGTGAATAGCATTCAGAAATTCTTATTTCATAATACAAATACACTTGGTCAAGGATCAAATTAGCTCATGCACCGTAGTTGGTCGTCGATCTCTTCTCTAATCATCTTTGTAACAAAATTTTCATTTCAAATAATATCCTCGACTCAGAGATTTTCGAAAGCACAACATTTGGTTATCGGCAATAACGAAAGTAATGATCATAGTCATGGTAATAATTATAATAATAGTAATACATAATAATAATAATAATAATAATAATAATTAGTAACAATATTAAATAGGAGTAGCAGTGATAATATCGTATTGGGTTGACTAACGGAGCCTTGTTGCAGCCTCACCGTATTTCACCGTACTTACGGTGAAAGCAGTTATTGAGCAAGTATACAATGTATAATAACACTTCATTAAGCTAGCAGACTAATATATTATTGTTTTCTTATCAATTAAACTCGTCTTAATCCGAAAGTGCAAACTGCAATGGGCCGAAGCCGAAAGTTTGTTTCAATTATATTTGACTTCCACGGCCTTCTGGTCTTCCAATTTGAGTGTCCTGATTCTGCGGTATCGCATCGGATTGAGAAGAAGTTGAGAATTTACCAACAACAATAATCTTATAGAGTTAAATTTTTCATACAAATAACTAGAGATAAAATCCCGACTCACGGTATGGATACTTGCGGTATCAAGTCTCCAAACGGATTTCATTACTGTCATATCGACATGCACAAAGTATACAAAGATATCTACCACAGCCCATTGAACAATATAATAGTAATATTATAATATTACAATAGTTTAGTACGCTTCACTTATGCTATATTAACACAATATACATAACATTTTTATACGATTGCTTTTTATTCACCAAGAAATTTGCTATAGAAAAATTGTCTCAATTGGAGTATACTTAAAATATTTTATGAGTCTGTCCGTAGAACTTCAGTTCACTTAATCATTTTCCGAAACGACTTATGAATCACTGTTGCTTATAGAATATATACGAGGATAACAACAATAAAATGTTGCCAAAAAAGATAATAAGACTTACACAGGTTGAATTCAAATCGAGTGTAATTAATCTTTGCGTCATTTCTCAATATGCACCATATTCTAACTATTTAGATGTGACAATTTTTTGGATGACTGTACTGTAGTACATATTCCAGCTGTAATTTTTTTTAACCCTGTAACTGTGAAGGGACAGTTGTGAATAACCGCTACTACTGGCAGTAGCTTTTTAGCATCTGGATGAATTCTCGATTTGAATGAATATTTTTCTGTATTAAATTCATGCGATGCGAGGCTGAATCAAATTTGTGATTATTGTAAGTGGTAATTCAAAATAACAGAAGGAATCGGTTTTTTTTTTCAATCTCTCAGCCTTACGCATATACCCAAAGAATTATCGTCGATCTGTGTTTACCTCAGAAAATAATGGGTTCAACAATATGTCCATGAATAATAAAATTAATTTGCCTGATTATTTACGAGCGCGAGCTACTTTAGATTCAAGTCCGTTTCACCGCTAAACTAACTACCGATCCCGAGATAGACATCACAGGCAAAATGAAGAGGTGCGTTAAACGATATTATATTTATCTACTTATATTCATATTATAAACACATCTGGATTCATCAACATTCTGCAAACTACAACAATCATATATCTAGGCTTGACTATGCGACTTCTCTATCGAGGATAGTACGAGAGCTAGTGCCCCTACCATATAATAGTACAATAAATTATCTGTAATAGTAATACATTTATTGCACATTCGATTGTTATTAGGTAGTTATTCAAAACTTGAACAGGTGCGTGGAACATGGATTTTCTTGAATTCATCAAACCGGAGATTGACTATGCTCCTCAATCAAATTTTCATAGATACATAAATATTTCCGATATTTAATTTAATTTAATTGTATTTAATTTAATTTCGGCTCATTTCACTGAGTGAGTTTCGAAATATTTTATAAAACTTGTTATCACTTTATTATTATAATATTATTATTGTGAATATAATCGTTGTGTTTGTATAATATATCGTACAGTGGTCCTCGTATTTAGAATTATTTGAAAAAAGACTATTATATGCGGTCAACTAGATATAGATGCAACATCATTCTTGCCAAATATTTGTTCGCAGTGATGTAATTATAAGCCAGCTCTTGCTTGCGGTCTTCGAGTTCCACCAACAATACATCGTTGCACCCGAACGGAATTGAATTTAATTTTACATGAAAACTCTACACCTAGGACGGTAAAAACTTTCGCTTGCTACAAACTATCGGATGAACTTGTCCATGTTGTGAAAAAAATGACACTCGAATAGCTCGAGTGAGAGAGCATGCTACGGAAATGAAATTTGTCCAAGGGAAGATGCCGGTGAACAGATAATTTGATTGAGGATTTCCTAAATCCTAATTATTTTTTAGCATTAACATTTATCCGACAACTAGTCACCCTATTTTCACATTCAGCCAACAAATATCATTTCAAAACATGAAACATTAAGAAATTGACATTAGCGCCAACAATTTCCGGACAATATTTCAACGAATTTCGAATCGATCATACTTATGTTAGTAACACAGCTACTAGCACCTAATTGTAAGCCCATTAAAATCTCACAGTCATTACCTGACACTGTAACATTACGAATTCATTGTATTATAACGTGTATCAATCAAATCAAACCGTATTTTGTACAATAAACCGCGATAAACAAAACGTTATCGTATTAAAAAAAGCACAAAAATGAAAAGACTTGGAAGAAATTGTGGCCCACAAGCCTGAATAATTTTTGTTCGATGTGTATCGAAGCGGTTCATAAGAGAACCGTAATTTGTCGGTTTGTTTTCTTAAAATATGTACAATTTTAATTGACGTCAAACAAAAGACGTACAGAGAAATAATTCGATTTACAATATTTTATCCTAACGCGATCAACACAGTGTTGACAATAAGATTAATAATTGGTACTCGGTGGTCTACCCAACCGACAATACATAGTAGCGGACGTTAATTAATATACAATTAGGTAATTATGTTGTTCAGCTGGCCATATTCCGTTAACAATACGTAATGTCTAGCGGTTCACAGGTGACCTGTATTGCCCGACACGAGGATCGATTCTTCTTTTCAATATTTCGTCAAATTTTGAATCAAACTCTTTGTCCAATTAGGTACTATTGTAAAGCTCCTCTTTGCAATAATATTCATATTCATTTTCTAGGGACAAGTCGACTCGAATATGTATTCTATTCTATCAGTTCTTTATAACAATATTTCTATACCTAATACTGGTCCTTTGAAACCAGAATATGACCATCCAACAAATGCCTATGGATAGTGATATGCGCACACACATTATACAACGTAGAAACGATTCGTGTAGTGTATAGGTATCAATTAATATACACGTTAAACAATGTACAGGCAAAACATGCATACGTGTATATATATATATATGTATATATATATATATATATATATATATATAATTATCATCAACGTATGCCATAATGATATATATACATATACGTGTATTATTTATCATGTTGTTTCTGTTCGTCCTCTATTAGACATGCCTATTACGTTCCTATACAAATATATAAACACACCATAAATTAGATATTCGTATAATTAGTATAGTATTCTTATAAACCAGACTTGTAATTTCACATTGAGCCATCTATTAAATCTACCTTGGAAGGCAAAGCCATCAGTTGACCGTTTGCAAAAATTCGTAAATTGCGTGTCATCAAAAATGAACTACCAACTATGAACTATTACCTACAGTATTAAAAGTCACATGATTCATCGATCATGAACGAGGAAGGTATGGTTTTTTTTTTACCCGTGTTGTTTTCAACTTTCAAATACAGACAATTTGTGTGTATGAAGATGTGTGAAATGGAGCCATGATAGTATGTAGGAACTAGAAATGCTTTTATAAAATGCAATCATGGTGTGCGAGTAAATTGAATGAGTGCCGTTTTATTTATCGTTAGATTAATTCTTTGTCGTGAAGAGAGATAGCGCGACGAAGGAGACAACGGTTGACTTCTAGGCGAGGTAACATTTTTTCGTTCACGATATTACCTTTACCGATACAAAAACTAAAAGTAAATGACAAAAATTCGATCGTGATTGGCTCTAAGAATATTATTATGGTTTTGGTTGGCATCGGTCAACCGATCTGGTGCTTGTTATTAATTATATATGGCGGTGTTGGCGTATTTCAACTTGTGTCGCAAAGGTGGCAAATAGTCACGGATTCAGACGGAGTAGCGAGAAACATATTACGCCGTAGACCGATGTCTATACGAACCATAGACAAATGCAACACCGGAGCAACGGTGATAAGATCGATTAGTCAGAGTTACATCAAACATGTTACAAGTCACAGCGATGGTTGTTAAGACATTCTTCGAATTTATAATTAAACAGGTGCAATTAGTTCCTTTCCACAAATATCAAATATCTCGATAAATAATATTACCTAATACGCAGGATATCGTACGTAGGACTTGCGTCTATGGCCTATGTATCTGTAAAGATACGAGTGCGCTCTGTGAATCGTACAAGCTTAAGTATAAGAGTAAATTCTCGCCAATTATAGCTTAATATTGGTCATTTTTGTTCGATATTAGTTTTTATATTATTCAATATATATTAAATATTTTTGTTGGTATTTATTAATATCACATGCAATTAAAATAGGATTGTCGGACATATACCTATTAGCTCTATACTATACCAATCCAATATAACCATTGGCTCTCACCTGTGTATGATAATCGTTAGGCTCACATTATATTATGCAGACCCGACGCTTCCATCTCTCCGTTAAAATACAGCCTTTGTCTTTCGGTACCACTCGCTCAGCGGTTCATGTTACGAGGTGAAAAAAGCGTCCACTAACGGCTCAACGCGGAGAGATCTCGTGACAACCCTGTAGAACGCGGGACTAACTAACAACAGCTAACGAACTAACACGCCGATAAGTACTCAACTTCTATGGACATTACAACGCCTGAACGTTGTTTGCAGGCTAAACACGCGGTCGTTATACCTGCAGGTGTGTTCAGAATCCCCACAATCGTTCAAGTACTACGGTTGCTTACAGCTACTGTGTGCCTTAAATCTATTTTAGCTATTCACTGTGACAGCGGTGTACGTAAATACGCTATGCAACGATATGGTAAATTTAAAAGTTACAACACTTTCAGATTCAGATCCAGTTAGGAATAATATCGAGTAGGCAGTTGGTTAGGGTAGTCGAACAACATCCAAGTTATAGTAGTGAGGAGTTTCAGTTTAGTATAATATACAATATATTGGCATGATATCACAGTTAATATTCTGCAAATGCCAAAAGGGAACTCTTGTAAGCACCGCAACTACCACCAAGTTATTTGCCGTTCACACATCTATACTACGCTTCCAGCTTCCATTTTTATTTATCAACTGTTGTTGATTCATCTATTTTCTTCCCACCAAGTTGAAATGATTTTTCCCATTTGACGTTTGTCACAACGTGTGTTAACAAAAGTCAAGGAACAAATCTCAACGTTTACGAATTAGCTAATTACCCTAATGCTAAATTCATTTGAATTTTATATTTACCTAAATTCATTACAAATAATCATATATTTATATCGAAGCATCGAAGCTTCGCTTGCAATATCCTACTAGCGGACGCAAAGATCGAGTCATAAAAATGTTTTAAAAAATGCATGACATAGTACTAACTGCAATTCCCAGTGCGAGTTGCCACATTAAGTCGTGTTAGGTGGACGTGGTTCACATTTCCGATATATAAAGAGAGATATAAAGCATCGAATTCATTGCAAAAAGGAAAATAAAATTCGGAAAATTTTTTTGAAGCGCGATTCTCAAATAATTACATTCTACATCGTACATTAGTACCACAAGCTCCCTCTCGAGTTTCATAAAAAATCTAGGCCAAAACTTCTTATCAAATGTGCTGGACGCGACGATACATAATAAAGAGACAGGAGCTTGAATTGAATAATCTTCGGGAATTCAGCAGCTGAGCTAAATGTCTGCATATTAAGTTTCTCTCAAACAGTTTTGTAATGTAGTTTTGTATACACTATTCCCTCAATTGTCAATATAATAATACTAGTGTAGTGGACAGCATTCAGATTACTTTAGAACGTCGATATTAATTGCCCCGATCATGTGTTTTGTCCATATTAGATAAATAAACGAGCCACATGTTATACATATATCATGTGTGGGTTGGAAATGTAAGTATTAGAATTTACATGAAAATCATATTAATCTGACACACGTTTCGATTACACTTAAGAAAGGCCACATATATCTAGTCTAGAACTTGTCTATATATCTAGCATTTTGACTAATTGGTTTTTTTTCTCTCGTTCTGCTCTTTAATGTATTTTTTTTTTTTTTTTTTTTATACGACTAAACTACCCGACAAATTTATCTTACATTTATAGACCAAAAAATTGACCATTGGCCTAAATATCTAATTACTTGTTACAACCGTAACGTCAATCCATTGCGATAATTTAACCGCAGGCTGACAACACGTTTCTAACTTCGCTTATTATTACAACAAAGACATTTAAAAGTTGAGCACCTAACTCGCTGCTCATCTTGTCATGACCAAACATCTAAAAATTCAAATCCTACTCGTTAAACTGCTGTTATAAAAATCTCTAGTAATAATCCCCTCTTCTTAATTCTTGCATCGGGCAAAAGACGGAAAAACGTGTTCCCATCATTAGCGAGTTCGTTTTCATCGCAATCACATCTACTCACGTGAAACTTGCTACTGTTATTGGCAAGGATTATGGAAAATATATTAAACGACGTGTGGCGATAGCTCAATCTAGGCGCCGTCGAGAGTTAATAGCACCAAGATAAAATGAATATGAATGAATAGGATACTTATACGAGAGCGCAGACTGGAGATACGTCTGAGAAGAACGTTAATACCACTCGCCTTGGATACCAAATGTTTCCAATTGCTTTCGCCATCCCTAAACTGTGACAACATCGATGAAGTGAGTCGACACCTTTTGATTGGAACAGTACTTGACTGCCTCTTGAGAAGCAGGTAGCAACTTTCGAAGCAGATCATGTTCGGCTTAGGCAGGATCAATGTGTCCGGCAAGGTGTACGGCACTGACATCCTTTGGTTTGACACTGAGAATTGCATCTTTGCATGTCTCAATTACTTCCATCTCAAATTCGGCATCGTACAAAAGTGTGGCTTGCATCGCATTGTACATACCCGTTCTCGCGAAGCGTGCGGCTTTTGTCAGCTCATGAATGCTCCCTGCCAGCGCCAATATATCTGTGGAATTATTGAAAATCAAATTAGTATTCCCAATCGTGTTGAAGAGCAGTTATGTACTTCACTGCTGAGATCATTATCCGCGCAGGCAGATTGGAACTAGACAGTTTTCCTGTGATCTTTTTGCCCAGACCATTGCAAAACCATTTTCAAACAAAAAATTGAATTCTTTACGTCATCGACGATGTGGAACAACAAATGCTGTGCAAGTGATCATTAATTGGACAATTAGTCAACTACATACCCTTGTCGTCGTGTAGGGGGATGCAGTGAGGATTTTCTTTTTGACGCTTCGTTGCGTTTGTTAATTCTTGTTTACGACGCTCCTGGACATACTTGATAGCATCCAGCCAATATTCCATAGCTTTGTGAACACGTTGATTCATCGACGTGCCACGGAGACGTTCCATCTGAATTCAGACAAAAGAATAGAAAGATTAGCATGGCTCAGAAACAGAGAATCCGATAGTTACAGTGGCTCCAAAGTTTTGGACAACTCGAAAACAAAGAATTAGAGTCAGAGTAGATCAAAGTTGATTTCACCTTGGCTACGAGTGTGATGACACGAGCGTGTTCTCTGAGGTGATCGATGATCAGACGATCGACGCGCGACGGATTTCCTTGTAGTCGAGGTATGGGGATGTTATTGGCACTGGTGACTCGTTTGCCAAGAAAATGAGCAGCCAGTCCGGCTTCGCACTTCTTCCGTTCTTTTTCCAACTGTTTGAACTGTTCGTAAGTCTGTTCTAATCTCAAATGCAGAATGCTCGAAGGACCGGAACGCCTGGAGGTATTATTTCTGAGTCCCCCGAACAGAACGGACATTGGATGTAGCGGTGGAACCGAAACAGGTAGCTGTACTGGCAATACGGTAGAGAACATGTTGCCGGCGTGCATCATTCCAGCTTTGAACAAAACGTCGGGTGGTGGAATAGCGTGCATTCCGTGAAAAGCGCGTTGTTTCATTATTTGATTGAATATGTCCCCACCGTTCTGGGTATTTCCTGGTAACTGAGCAGCCATAGACATTGCGGAGGAGTAAGAAATATCGTTGGGGAAATCGAACGAATCCATTTTGTACGAAACATTTTGTTGCTTTGGATTGGTTTGATAAGCGTTCCCTACATTATTTGCCGCTGGCATAACTTTCAATGCATCCGCGTTGGCGGGGGTGTAACGCTGATAACCATTCATTGTTTGGTAGTGATACTTGTTTGTTACTTCGCCGGCGGATTGACTCCTCGATCCCAAGCTTCTCGGCAATACGTTAGGGGAATAAACTTGATGATTTTCTCTCTGTTTTATGTTGGGACTGAGTAACACCATTGGTAGATTGTTGTTCATTCTTTGCTCCATGCTTACGGTAGACGAAGAACGGCATTCAGGATTTCCAGAGCAGGCCTTCGGCACTGAGTTGTAATCATTCAAGCTAGGGTAGCGATTAACCATTTGTTGCTTATAGTTCTGTTCCATCGGTCTCTCAGTGTTAAGAGGGTGAGACTGTTGTTGCTGTTGTTGAATGAAAAAGGACTCATTCGCGACGTTCGATGACATATTTTGATCTTGAAAATCCCTGTAATCCTCGAATCTGTTGCATTGAAAATTGTTGGAGCCACAATTCTGTAGGCTCGAGTCAGCCGGAGAATAATGCTGGAGCGGTGAGTTTGACAGGAATCCAGAATCCACGCTAAGATCGGTCATAGCAGAATTTGGTCGGTAGTTCTGACCAGAAGAGGTAATATTGTAGGGATCGTGAACGTTCAGAATTTGATTATTATGGGATTTTGATACGCCATGCTGGCCAACGTTTCCTTGCAACTCGAGATCATTCAAACTTGTCGCACTCGGTGAGTCCAGGCCCATATTTGCAGAAAGATTCAAATTAAAGTCGAGATTCCCACGATGCGACGGAATCGTTTGATAATTTCCAAACAGATCTTTAGTGTAATTTGGTAACTCTGACCAATTAGGCGAGGGCGAATTATAGTTTAACCCATTTGTCGTGGTCAACAATCCGTTTGACAATGGTCCATAATTTTCATTACCATTCAAGTAACTGTTGTTATTGCCGTGCATTTGATCATTTTGCTGGCGATGCGGTCTCCGCAGGCCGTTTATCACACTGTGCGAGTACGTATTTCCCTCGATCGAATTATTCCCCGTACATACGTTCAAGCTGAGAGCATTTAAGCCGCCGCAATACTCAGTGTAGTCTTTTTCGTTGTGAGATCCATTAGAAATACAATTCTCAGTGGCGTTGTATCTTCTCTCAACGCCGTTGAGTCTCAGGAAGGAAGATCCCCCAATCGTTTGGGAACCGATCGGTTTGTCATGTTCGGACTGGTACTGAGACAATCCGTTCTGTTGCCCGGTGTAACAATTTTCCACTACGGCAGAATCCTCTTCGAGGATTTTAGCAACGAGGTCATTTACCATAGAACTGTTGAAATCCTGACAATCATCCTCCTCATATTTATCCTGAAAATTGACGAAAAACAGTATGAATTAATGAGGGATCGATATGGTATGAATTTCGACAGCGGTACAATCTAAATTGCTGAAGGCGCAAATGTAACAAAACCAGGAATTAAGATCAAGCGATGTAAGAAAATCCGTTATCCCTTCAAACTGATTTACTGACATAAAATATTCAGGCTTGAGACACGGTGGCGCAATGAGATTGAATAAAAATAAAAACAGTCAACTCACTCGATTGTTTGTGTTAACGTTGAGCAGATTGTAGGCCCAAGGATCATATTCGCTGCGTAGTTTGGTCACAGTGCTGTTTGCGCTTGCCTCAAACATTGTGAATCCTTCTTGAATCTGCGTATGATAAATTACAGAAAAATACAATTATTCATCGAGTCGAATAAAACTGTTTGGAAGAGATAATAAAAGATAGGAGGACGAAAATAGGATGGCGTATAAACATGAATGAAGGTTGGCGACATGCCACCTCAACTTTATCAAAGATTATGCGAAGTTAATACTGTTATGGTCAAACGACTCAGCAACAAAGTTACACATTTATTCAAAGACATAACAAAACATCGGAAATAGGTGGGCAAAATATAATTTAATACTGTGCAAACTGTGTGAATAATTTGACCGATCGACAGAGGCTAGAAGTGTGAATGGAGTAGAATTTATCGGCGTAGAAATAAAGTCGCGAATTTTCGGGGACTGATTTTTTCAGAATATAAGAATCAGAAAAGAGAAGGGAGTAATACTGTACATTGGAAAACGTAAAAATAGATAAATACTATATTTTTATCGTTTATCTATATTTTTCAAACGTGCGTGTCCATCAACCTGGTTGAACTAAAAATAGTTTCTGCGTAACGAAATTTTATTAACATCAATTTTGCATAGTTGGATAGTTTTCCAGAAAAAATGAGATATCGGAGAATATTCTCAACAAATCTGAATAAGCCAAATTCGTCTCGCGTATTGCTTTCCGTCGAATTGAACAAAATATATCCGAGATGAAAAATTTGTGGTCTCATGGTTTCCTACCTCCTAATTCGCTGAGGTAAGAACATACAGCCTGAGGGGAATAGACGATGCCTTGCCAAAGCCGAGGGCATTGTTGTTGTTAATTGTAGATCACATTACGAGATGCGATTACGATTTTCACGCACGCAACCTATCCGCTTGACATCGTAGAATACGCACAAACGTCATCAAATTATGCGGCGTAGGTGGATGTGTGCGCAGACATGTAGCGACACGCGAAATAGTGTCCGTTCAGGTGTGCGCACCACAGCCCGAAGAATACGTCGTCATACGCGAGTCGTATCTATATTATATGTGCTACAAATACCTCCGGGGCACCTACACATAATTGGACAAACCCCCTTCGCGTTCGCACCGATTTACAGCTCAACTCGACGTCACCAGCACGAAATTTGCCGAATCGTATCGAAAATTGTAGACGAGAACGAGAACGAAGATGTGTTTTTTTTTTGTTTTTTTTTTTACAGAATATTATGCATCATGGCATTATGCAGTGTTGTTCGTGGGTAAACAACCCGTAAGCAGTCGTAAGTGTGCGTATCGTGTATCGTGCGTACACGAATAGAGGGCCTTGATATTTGGGAAGGGTTTGATCGGTGCGGCGTTTGGGGTTCAGGTCAAACCTCAGCGATCGATGCAATCTAATATTCATATACCTAGGATTTAACATTTCGTGCATAAATAGGAAGGCAAAGGACGACAGTTAGAGCAAGCCAACCAAATAGATTACATTTATCAATTAAAAAATACACATAGTATATTTCCCTATCCCTCCCGCCCTCCCACTCTTTCCCACCGGACGAACCTTGGAAAACGCCTCCGCGCGTCTGCCCATCCATCTACCGACTACTACTACCACACTGCAAAAGCTACCACCGCCGAAGAAGCACAACGCCACAACCCATGCGAACTTGCGGTGCTTGCCGATGTTCGCGCCTGTCCCGCCGGCCAAACGGCGCAGACGACAGATGTCGCGCGGTACCCAAATAAACGCTCAACCGCTGTCCCGCCAAAATTATCAGCCCGATGTTTGCCTAGCGTACCTGATATTACGATGAATTGCGAAAATTGGAGTAACTCAAGATAAGAAGATGCATACTCGCAGGAATCATGCCGCAACCTAGTCGAAGCGTTTTATGGCGTACCCAAATCTCTTTTCATCGGATCTACGTTTGGAGTAATTGAGAAATACTAGCTTTTCAATAAAAAAAATATTCATAATATGAATCAATTTCTTCAAGATTGAGAGACAACCATCGCTAGGTCAGAATCAGACGTCCATGTTTGTTGAAAAAAGGACGCCGAACGACCGAATTGGCTTGCAATTTTTCCGCATGCCTTTTTTCTAGCATCTTCCTGCACCCCAATGAGTCTCGGAATTGTTGATGCGTAAAACAAAATCTAGCCAAGTTGCCAAAAGTTATCGCTAACTAATATCAGGATTCCCAAGAGATAACAAAATACGAAGGGGAAAATGCTAACAAAGAGCGTCATCGGACAACCTGTTGAATTTTCGTCCTAAATAGTCTAAATACCTTCTGCATCTACTATGTCAACGCATTAAACTCACGCGATCGCTTTCTTCTCACCGTCTCTGCGTCGACGATCCTGCTTCTTCTTTGGATCGGTATTCTTGGACGTCAAGTATGGTTACTCCGAAATCCGGGTAGTGAAGTAAGAAAGAATTCACTCGCAACGTCAACCGTGTGGCGTCCCTTCGGAACCTGGGCGATCGCTGACAGTGACGATGTCGATATCTCGATAACGGCCAAAGTGAAAAGATGCATAAAAGCACCCTCTCTTGAGTTACCTAAAAACCATGCTACCGCGATTTGAGACTGACCAATAAAAATATTAATCGGTGACCCAATCAGAATAAGTGTACGTGAATTGGGGATCAAGAATTCGAAACTGGGGACGAGGAATGTTTCTCTCAGTTCAAATGACGCAATATTCTCAAAGTTTGAAAATTATCTGTATATTTTCAGAATATCAACATTAATAAATATATTATATTCTTATAATAAATATTCTTATATATTCTTATTTATAGCATTTTTAGTCATCACATACATACAAGAGATTGAAGGAAGGGGGGAGAAGAAGGGAGGGTGTAGGGGGAGTAATTCCGTAATTCGTTATTATGACTTTGCATTATGGAATGTATTTTAACCGAGTCGTAGTTTCCAAATGAGAATAAAACAAGAATTAAAAAAAAAATAAAAAATGAAACGAAACGAAATTATCCAGCGGCTGATTAATGAATTTTACGTCTATTCTCCGCCGAGCGCATACTTACTCGAAAAATCAATTATTTACAATATATCCTATATATATAGTCTTGCAATTGTAAGTAATTCTGGTATGCGAAATGCCGTCCTTAATACTAGAAGTTCATCTCGCAGAAGTCAAAAGTTGCCAATAATCACTACGTGCAATTACAAAAGATAAGAGGAATAGAAATAGAAAACATGGCAATGATTATAAACCATTGCATACTGGCGAGTGTGTACTATAAGCACGACGTATTGGTGAACATTTACTATACACGGGTAATATGGTAGTGTAGAGGTGTATGTATGATTCAAGCTCGGATCAGCTTGCATTGAATACATCTCGCAGTTACGTAACACCTACGCTTATATTGATATTGATATTTACAAGGGACATGACTCATCAATGAGTAGTTCCACGATAGCATTATTCTGATAAGGCCATACTCAATTTCCAAGAATTTTCCAGCTATATAATACAAACAAACTTGAACGATGAATGAAATATCACATCTCTTCCATGACACGTAAACATGGATCCATGGTGCAAAAGAGGTTGTACCACCGAGTGAAATAGGCTTGAACATTTCGCACGCTACACAATCCATACATCGCAGCACACGGACGAGAATGTATAAATGGTGATGATACCGGAGATATTGATGGAAAAATAATCTGCACAGAAATGCACTTTTTCTTTTCCATCAGTATTGTGGGCTTGTGGCTTATTATAAGCCAACTTTTAGTTTTATGTTGTTCATTCGTTTATCTATTCCCTTTCCTATTATTCTAGACGACATAGGGAGACGTTTGTACACAAGTGTAGAAGAGCAAGTATGCACTCGCCGTTTGCGATCTCACTTCACTCGGCGGAACCTCTCTTACGGTATGGTCGTCGTATTTGTACCATCTGAAAATAGAGAATCATAAATTGAGTTGAGTGAAACTGGAACGATTCGAGTATGCTGACTTGATGGAAATTATTGGTAACAATAGAAAACAGCAGCTCCGATTGTCATCAATTAGTTACGTATTGATTAGTTTGGTTGAAAATTCTCAATCAAATCGTACATTATAATTAGAAAAGATCGGGGAGAATAATTAGGAAATATAAATTCACAATTATTCAAGGTACTGACTTGTTTTGTGAATGGCTGTGGCAGAACGCTGTGTAATGGCCTCCTTCCATCGTTCCGTAATGATTTGAGACTGCATACAAGTTGTAAGTCGGATGGAGGGAGTCTGTAGTATTTGTTGTGGCGCCTGAGTCATGCGCTAAGTAGCTTCTCAAGTCTAGCGAGACGAGCGGGAAGTCAACCGCAGTATTCGTTTTCTGTATCCAACCGCCGGTCTCGCCGAAACGATTCAGGTGAACCACGATTACAGGTGCCAATTTAACAAAATCAAACTTCTTTGTCGCATCCCTCGCCGCTTTGCAGCTCGGGCATCTCCACCCTGAAACTGGCTGTCCACTGACGTACTTTCTTATGCAATCCTAAAAAAGAAAAATCGTTATCGCAGTGTTTTTCTATATCATTTGTAGGTATACATGATAATTGTTACTCATACACACGTATGCAAGCTAGATATTGGTGATGAAAGGGGATTTAAAAAAACTACAGGAGAAAACAAAAATAAAACGAAGAATTAAAATGCGTCCACCAATTTACAACTGGGATTCAAATTATGTGTGATGTATGGAAAGCTGTTACCCGAAAATGGAAATTACCCAAGTGCAACGATTAGATCTACTATTACTACCCTAGTGCAAAAAAAAAAATAGATCTGGTATTACGTCACATTAATCCGTTCATTGAACGAACAACGTACATCTAAAGTGCATTTGTTGGAGTCTGGCAGCGACAACGTCAAACTATTGAAACTTTCGTAGGTTGTGCTGCTGTTTCCACAAGTTGCACATGAGATAGTGGACCTGAGTTGGCCGAAGAACAGATGGGAAATTATGGAAGTTTGACCACCCATTGATTTGTCCCATTCCTTGTCGGCGTTGCTGATTAAATGCTCCGGTTCTACTTTGGCTTTCTGTGAAATGTGAAAGAGGACAGCAGTAGAATTACTTATCTGGTAAGAATAAAGCAGTAATAAACCACGGGTAATTTGGAAAAGATTTATATGAAATGCGAGTTATTCAGCATTCTTACCGTTTTGAGGTCACTATGCATCCAGTCCAAGAGGAATGTGAGAAATTCATGCGAGTCTTGCTGCTCAGTACTTTCGAACTGCATCTTGTACTGGCCAATTACTACCTGATACAAAGTGAGCAATTGGTAACCATCCCAAGATATCTTGGCGCAGGTAATCATATACAGGGGTGTAAGAATGAGAAAGTATCACAATGCCGTCTCTTATGACGTCAATAACTTACTAAAGAACAACGTACCTTTAGATCTCGCGGCGATATACTTCGGTAATGTCCGCACCATAATGCTTTGATCACTTGCGCGACTTCTTCGGCGACTTGGCCTTCAGTCTTTTTATTCTTTATAGTGAGATCTTCGGCGTAGTAGCCTTGGATAAAATACCTGGCCAAGCCCGTTGTATTGCTTAAACACTGGATTATACTGTTCATGTAACAGGAGTTCCCAAGATTCTTGAGTCCGGTTATTCCAGGATGCTGAGGAAGAAAAATAGGCGCTTCATAAATGCTGTTATTTTGACAAAATTTCTCATATCGTACCAGCAAGAATTCTGTCACCGAGACCCCTCCATTTCACATACTCGCTTTATTTACCTTCTTAAAGTAACTGATGATATATTGAGGTGACAGCTTTCTATGTAGTCTCGTATAAACCATATTTACTTGGCAGCAAGAAGCTTACTTTCATTCAATGTTGAACAAACACAAGTTAGACCTCAAGCTCTGTACCGTCCATTGAAATCTCTTGCACATTACCACACGACCGTAATTATTATGTATATGGATAACGATGTGACTGATTAGTTCTTGAATATCGAATATCAATGACATGACATTTGGGTTTATAGCACTTGTTCAGATAAGTTTTCACTTGATAATGAGGCCTGCAGAAATAATTGACACATCTATTCAACGAAAGTTGAAAAGAACGAAAGAAATGTATACGATATAAAAAACGTTATTCCAAATGTGAGTATGAAAACCGTAAGCGCACTTAACTTCTGTACCACGATTTCCTTCTTGAATGAAGTGAAACATAAACTGGGAAAGGTTAGTGATTATTATTTAGTCTCTCTGTGGTCTGTGGCCCAGTCATGTGTGTATCGGACATTAGTCATTAGATTGGATTGGGAAGCCCCACAGGGCAGTCCATGCTTCCGTACACATCTACCTGCCCGCTAATTGGTAAACGTGAGTACACAGCACGTGATATATTCCGTCTACGCAATCTCTTAGTGCTTATGAAGATCTGATTTGTAAGTAATGATTGCTTCGGAAATCTGTCGCTTGCCGTTTGCAGATGATTTAACTTTTATCTGCCCAGTCTTGCCCCGGCAGACTTTGATTAGATCGGCCATGTAATATCTTGGAATCATAATAATCTCTTTTATTGTCACATATAGTTACGAAATGTCAATCGTACGTAAAAATAACCAGGGGCAGGCGGTGTAATATTTAAACAGTACTACGCCAAACGGAACGAACTCCAGATTGTCCTAACAATATATCGAAAACCAAATAGATGGTGCAGCTGTGTCTGATAATGTCTGCTTACGTCCGATAACAGGCAAGGTCAAGTAACGAACGATACCCACCTGCCATTTAAGCTCGGAAATCTTTCATTACACAGACACACAGACACACACACACCCCCACACACACATGTTAAGGGTCGGCAGAGCTTTTAAACAGTAATCGTATGGTCGATAATATCCTAATTAAGCATTGACTATGACAAAGAATGCACACTCACAGGGTTACTGTTGTCGACTACATTGAAGAATTTGATTTGCACCATTTTTACTACTGCAATACTCTTTACTCGATTACCGATTAAATTTCATACAATATCTAAGAATTTTGATGAATAATCCACAGCCGGATGCACGTAGGAAAAAGGATGTAATTTTTAGCCAGATTCCTTCGGCAAAAAATCACTGTTGTATATCAAATTTCACGAGAATTTATTACTGTCGAGCACCAGCTCCCCGATCAAACTGAACCAATAATGAGAACTTGAGACAGCTGGCGACACATAACTTTCTTATCTCAATTGGATCATAATATCTCCCGTCTGTCTTATCAATGGCTTGCGATAACATTTTAATTTGCAATATCTTCCGACAAATTTACATTCGAAAACCAGTATTATTGCAAATTATTGTGAAACATCGCGTGCTCAAATCTCTCTGGCAGTACTCCAACGATAAAAAAAAAAATCTCATCGGAATATTAACATTCTACTGATCCAGACATAACTCGAATACAAACGGCGTTACGGATTACCAAACAGATTGAAACCACTTGAGACATTGCTGTAATTGATACTCCCCAAGTTGGAATGGCCTGCCGAATTGATTGTTTGTAATGGTTTCCTAAAACCTAATGTCAACGTGGCTATACATCTGCTGACTGAGCTGTTCGTCTGAGATTTCTGCCCTCAAATATCTTGGCAATTTAGTTATTCTTATTTCAGTTAGATTGCTTCTACATCGAATTTCTACAGTATTCTAAGTCCTGACCTTGTCTAATTCCCATAATAGTATTACCTAAATATATCATCTGTAAGATAGTAAACAAGCAAAGTACGTCGAGTGGAGTATAATTTTTCAGACCGATCGCATCAATTCTAACGGTCGTTTTTATCGGAGCGAGCCATTCTGTTGTCCTCAACGATAAATCTGGGTAAAGGGTAAACATGGAAATCATTATTACCACATGTCCATAGACGGGACTCATCCTCTGTTCACGATCTCTCCGTAAAGGCTGTTTGATGACAAAATTGCTGTCGACCATGTTATTCTTCTGCTCTTGTTGCTGTTGCAGAGGTTTCGACGTCCGATCCACTTGCGGCATTTTCTGATCGAAACCTCGACTGCCCAACTCTTTCCAACTTTCCAGCTTCGAGTTGCGTTTGGAAAATGGATAAAATTTAATTGTTGCACAGAGCTATTACTGCCATACGGGGAATCGTATGCAATTTCATCATTCCACGTGTACCCCGCGCACAGTTATGTTCCGTACAATAATGAGTCAATGGATGATGAAGAATGTTAGAATATATTTCGAGTATTGCGTTACTTGTGAAAGTCAGGAAATCGTGCCGTCGAATAGATCGAGCAACGTCAGATAGAAATCGGTCGGAGAAACTCGTTGGAAAAAGTAAAACATGTATACAAATTCCCCGTCTGTATTGGAACAGAATGCTTGAAATTCACGAATTTACCTCGTTTTTATGGAGCAATACCATTGGTCGAGGATAGACGTAGATTATTCATTACTTGTGCAAAGACTCGGTACGGAAACAAATTCAGCTCTTTAGAACAGAGCTCGCGTGTACGATTCAATACTGAATTGTGTCCTCAAGACGGGAGGGACATTACCCGAGCCAAGCGAAACGAAAATCAGCAATTCGGATTACAAATAAAACGCCGGAGAGTGAACTTACGACGTTAACGATTGCATCGCCACGACTAGCAACTATGCAACTATGCAACTATGATGGGGTAGCGATGTAATGTAATGCGAATTTCGAACAATCCGTTCTGAGTAAGCGTGTGAAAAGCAGGGTATTTACTTGGCATCCTAATTTTAACTTCTTTACCTGCGCGAGGTTAGGGCTGGAATACGATCTCTTAAGCGAGCTGGTCATCGATGGTCCATCTTGTTTCAAAGGTACTATTTTGGTATCCCCTTCAGGTTCGCGTTCCGGCGTTAACATGGTGTTCTGCCTCGCTTCCAGGATCTCTCCTTGCTTCCTAACAATTGTACGAATGAAAAGATGAAAAGTAATCGTAGAGGAACAGATATTGTTAGATTGCCCCCTTGTAATATCATCCCGTAGCTCACTTATTGCGTTCATTGATCAAGGCTTGCCGCTGGATTACAACGTTTTGGGCCTTATTCTTGGCTATGCCAATGTCAAGTTCCAGCCGATCTTTCTCTTCGGAATGGGCAGGATCCACACTTATACTGTTTCGTTTATAGTGTTGCAATTTTTCTTCAATATCCTCGTGCTGCTTGGTCTGTGCGTAGAGAAGGTATACCATTATTGCAAAGATCTTATACAAATTATACAAATTGAATTTTACAATTTAACGAGTAATGGAGAACATGCAACTATAAAACTAAACATCCACATTTATACTCACTTTTTCCATAACAATTGTATTCAGACGTTCGATTCGTTCCTTCGTCTTAGCCATCTGTTCAAAGTTACCGGCTTTATCTTCGTTATTGAACAATTCCCGTTCCAATATCAGTTTCTCATCTTCCAATTTCACCTTACTCCGGACCACATTGCTGTTCTGCTTCAATAAACTCAAAATATTTTCAGAATCGGGATCGTATGTCTTTACAAAACTGGGCTTACTGCTGCGGTCTATAACCGGCTTGGAAAGCTCATCTTCTGCAGGCTTAACGGATGAACTACGAGCTGTATTATCTCGCCAAGGCTTTGGATCGTTGACGGGAAGATTCTTAGTCTCGTTGTTAAGTGAATTGTCAGCGACTACTGTTCGGGCCTTCGATTGACCAACCATGCCGTTCTTTGCGCCGTCAATATTTTGATCATCCGGAATAGAAGACTTCTTCGCTGCGGGATCTTTTTTCTCTCGTACCACAGGCTTCAAACTTCTCTCCGGTGGAACTGGGAAACGTTTCACTTTCAAGGTCGGCTGCTCTTCGTCCGAATGAATCAAGTCCGGATATTCAACACCTTCCAACATTGCCACGATGTTGTTATCTTGGATGTCCGGTACAGTGACGTCGGAGTTTGTGGTCTTGGTTGGATAACAAGTCAACCACTCCTTGTAACCACCATCGAGCACAACTATTTTCTTATAAGAGACTCCAGGATCCCAGTCCCACAATATAGTTCGTAACATGACCAACGGATTGGTTTTCGTCAGAGATGCTTCAGTCGTCTGCCAATCCAACAAGACAATCAAATCGCAGTACCGTTGATCTCTTTTGTTGATAATTTGGAGCGTTCGCTCATCCCCTCGCAGCGATTTGAAAATCTCACCGGCTAGTAACCTGCAAGACGTTGAATTAATGATACTTTTTCCATCACAAAATTCGGTAGTTTTGCGAAACTTGTAAAGAATGTTGATCGGAAACAGAGAGACCGATTATTCACCCGGGTTTGATGAAATTTGCTGGGAGATTGATGCATCGATCGCTAATAATGTGCGATTGCTGAAAAGCGTCTCGAGATCTGATATCTATGATGATCGCTCTGCCCTCTAGTTTTTTAATTTCCTGAAACATTCTCATGCATGTGATTGTAGTTTCGGGTTCTTTGTTGCCAGGATCGTCGGTCGGAGTGTCCGGTAAGTTGAGCTGGACGTCTCCCATTTCATCCATCAAATCGTCATCGTTGATATGTCCTGGTTCGATTTTTATATTTTCGACATTGTTCATAATCAGTTTAGTGGTCTCCTCTAATCTTTTAGCCGCGTATCTTTCCTTTAATCGTATGGAGATTTCTTCAAGGATATCCAGGGTTTCGCGGACCTGTGAAATACCAGGCAGCATGAACCGATAAGCAGATAAGACATATTTAAAGAAAAATTAAACACCGTAAAGGTATTACTGCCGAGTAGCTTACCACGGTTCCTGAAACGTTGGCCTTAAGGAAATCCTTGTTGTTGCTAGCTTCGGGCGTTTTCTGAAGCCAACTGATGCAGTTTAGCCATCGCATGAAAAATATATAGGCCATCTCGTCATCTCCTGCCGATCTATGCGCTTTACCTTTCTCAAGAATTTTACCGAGACCGTTGCAGATGAGCTTGGGAGATCTCCCGTCCAGTTTAAGCTCACTCTCGCGGTTCAAGTCGTCCATGCACGAACCACGGTGCAGTGGACGGGTAGGTGCCGTGCTTGGCATTTTCACTGTAACGGTACACCCTTTGTTGACAATGAGTTCAAGTCAAATTACGAAATCGCCGACAATAGACAATAGACCATTTCGGCGGCTGAATTGAAAATCAGGGCTTGTCCAAAGGTGAAACGTGAGTTTACTGACGTTCGAAGCTTTGTTCGCGAATCGATACGCCCGGCGCTACAAAGGTTAACAATTGCTGATCCTTACGCAACGTTGCGAACAGGAAAAGGTGTTGCATAAAATAAACTGTTCCCGAAAGGAGGTAATCCGCCGGGAACTCGCGAACAAATGAAATATACTACCTAAAATATACGCGGGTGTCGCTGGGCCATCGAAGGGATTTGTTTATCATCGAAGAGCGTTTATCTCAAAACGGCGATGTATTCGATTGCACGAAGGAATATCGCATCAGATGAACGCTTCGAGTGAAAAGCCACAACTGACAGCTGATAAATAAATACAAACCTCGGAATAAGAAGATTCGTATCCACCTAGTATAGTGCGATCGTGATCGTAGAAAAAAAATCACGAAAGCGTTCGTCCAAGTCAGTTGAATATCCGAACCGAGGTTACCGATAGGAAGAATCGCGAATGGAAAAGTTTTAAGTCATTCCGACTGTTTACCAAACTACCAATGTCTAACAGTTATCTGGCCAATGCGGTAACGCCTGTCACGACGGATGACTATATTTTCATGCAGTCGCGCGTCTTCGGTAACGGGATCAATGAGAATCCGTGTTCGTCAAGCGCAGTGTAGATGACAGTACCATCAGGTACCATAGTTAGTGTAATTAGAGAAACACTGATCAAACGCGAATATTTCACAAAATAATCGAGCAAATATTTCGGAAAGGAACATGAGTAGTAATAAAGTGTAAAGCAGCCTCGATTATTCGATTAATTCTTATTATAGTTTAAATTTTGCGCGGCAAGTATCGTCTAGTGTTTCTGCCACCTAGCGGCCAAGTTTAGAGGTGAGAATCCCCATTCCTCGGCCTCGTCCTGGGAGCTTTCCAACAAGGCGAAAAACAGACACACAGGGACATGATTGGTCGGATCTAAGGGAAAGGACGAATGGTATCGTAGTATCTCAGCGCGTGTCTCTCGTTGGGAAGCCCTCTTTGTATCTCATTCTCATACATTCTTAGCAATTGTTGCCAATTGCATCACGAGGAAAATATTTGTTTCCCGCAGCTCGGCTGGCTGTCAAAATGATCTGACAACCCCGTATTGTGTGGACCGTATGAAAAATAGCCATAATAAAAAATGGATTTCGAAAGTCCTGACGTTGAAAAGGATTTTCCTGGCTTGTACGCTTCGGAATCTGGGAGGAAGAGCAACGAGAGCGATTGTAAGATTTGCATGATCCTTGTCCTCGACATTCAACCGATCAGTCAATCAAGTTTTTCGAATGCTTTCCTTTGATCCAAATTTCCGTTTAAAAACAGTTAGCGACGACGGACACGATAGACCATCGAGGAAGGAATTGCTCATCGGCAAGCGGAAGGACAAGAAAGACAAGAAGGACCGAGGCTACGCTACGCTAGAGGGTGAAAGCTCGCCGGATGAAGACGTCGAAACCAAGTATTGACTAACTGTTGAAATACAAACGATGCCTGGGACTTTCGTTAGCAACTCTTGTATAATTACATTTACGCTCTATTGAGTTTTAACAGCTACTATCTGCTTGGCATTCTGTCGGTACAGTCGTAGCCTATGTCTTGCCGCAGAATTCTATCAACCGCGTTTCTTTCGATTGAACAGAGCTTGCGATTCAAAATGTCTGATAAAAGTTTTGTCTCCACGTGCTGTGACTTGATACTGACGATAGTACTCGTCACATTTTATATCACAAACGTGTATTTAGTTGTCAAGGCTCTTTCAGTTGTTATCAGAGACTGAATGATCCGCGGCGTATCGTTTTAACAAATGCTCGGACTCGTTTTATCAGCAGCACCGTAAACTGTACCCCATCTCTTCCAGAAGTCCTTCAAAATCAAAGAAGTCTAAAACTTTCAAGTTTCCGTCTAAAAAGGAAAAGCGAGAAAAGTCTAGGGAAAAAGACGGAAGGGACAAGGAAGCAGATAAAGATAAAGATAAAGATAAAAAAAAGAAGGACAGAGAGGACAAGGATACAGACAAGGAGAAACGCAAAGATAAAGAGAAAGACAAAACAAAACTGAAATTGAAAGATCGCAAGAAGGGAAAACATGGGGACGAAACTCTCGACATTGGTGGTAAGAAAATCAAAACTATCCAGCCGTCTCTTTCATATACACTCGTTCCGATATTAAATAACGTTGCAGAGGAACAACCGATCTTTGGCGTCAGCTTGCAATTGGCTGTTGAAAGGGGCCGATGTCATGACGGAGTCGAACTACCCCTAGTCGTAAGAAATTGTATCGATTACGTAGAAGAATATGGTGAGTATAATAATAATAATAATAACAATAATTTGTCCAGGATACAGTTCACATTTGATGCGTTCAACCTATGGAATATGAAACGATCACAATGCTACACTATATTTCCAACATTTTCACAATAATTTCAGGAATGGTTGTCGACGGGTTGTACAAAGTATCTGGGGTGAAATCCAAGGTGCAACATCTTAGAAAACTGTATAATCAGCGAGAGCATGTGGACATGTCAGAGTTTGATCCCATGGTGGCTACAAGTTTGTTGATACTCTTTCTAAGGTTGTTATCCCAAGTTATATGTGCTTTAAGACATAACAATGGCGGTAAACTAAACTAAATATTACCCAGTGGTTTCTTTCATCCCGCAGAGAGTTACCTGAACCGATATTGCAAAATGGCGAGATCGTATCGCGTTTTGAACAGGCGGCTTCGCTCAAAGAAGTTGCCTTGAGAGAAACACAGTTGATTCATCTGACTTGTCAGCTACCCGAATGTAACAGGGTTCTCCTGGCGTGGGTGATCTTGCACTTGGATCATGTTACGGCCCATGTAATAAGTATCCAGTTTATGCACGAGTCTTCACCCCCACAAGGTACCCATGAAGTCAATGTGTTTGTTTGCTTTATTCCAGGAAAAATCTACAAAAATGAACGCTCAGTCCGTCGCAATGACCCTAAGCCCGGTATTACAGATGAGCCACCGACTCCTTCTAGCATTGTTGTTACATTGCAAGGCGTTATTTCCTAACGTTGCGTTAACAAAGTACATCCCGCCGTTGTCCTCCGGGAGTCCGAGCCTACCGGACACCATAGATAGCATAGCTGCCGAATTGGCTAAGCAGGAATCGTTGCTCTCTCAAATTCATATGCAAATGAACGCAGGATTTGTTACCAAATTGAGGGAGGAACAATTGTGGGAGGTACAGCGCCTTATTACACAACTGAAGGTGAGTTTCTGTAGGGGGAATAGGCAACAAATTGATTTAAAACCACTAATCTGCAGTGAAATTGCCGACAACTAATCGACTCTATTTTCAGAGAAAATACAAAACTGTGCAAAAATTGGAAGGACCGTCGCAAAAAAGTATGGAAGAAGATTTGAAATCGAGTGACGAATGTAACGCTGAAACAAATTTGCAAAAAGCCAAACAAGTCTCTGACGAAGAGGTCGCTGGTCACGTTCCATCGGACCCTCAACCACTGCCGCCAGTTGATAAAATCATTAAGGAAACGTGTTCTCAAAGCATCGAGGAATCAAAAGATCAATTCGATGGGTCTGAAGTAGTGCTGAAAACTGGAACATTTTCTGGCAGTAAAACAAATTCAGAAGCTAAACCAGATTTATCGAGTATTGATCAGCAATCGAATGAAGTCGTCAACGAGATCGGTGGTGAACCGGACCAAATATGTATGTATGACGCGTCAATGTATAACGAAATGGGTGCTTGGAAATACGACGCAATGTTGCTACTCTTCAATTACAGCTCGACGATTATCTGTAGAAGACAACGATGAACTCAGAGAACGACTTATCTGTGGAGAATTATTGGCGATGCAAGCGTCGCTACGGTCACGTATCTCCGAAGAGCGGAGTGACGTGAAACGGTTAGCAGAATTGTTGTTGAATAGAGATTACGAAAGAAATAGGCCGACGGAAACTTCCCGCACCCCAGACGAAGCACAAAAGGCTGCAATAATCGAACTAACAATGGACAATCAAATGCTGGAGGTAAGATTCAAATTACCTCTAGTTCGTTAGATATTTTGCAAACGAAAACGAAAACAATCTCATTGTCGTTGCAGAAAAAGAAGGCAACACTTGTTAGGACTATCATCGAAGAAAATATGGCTTGCGTTGAATTGCGTGTGCAATTCGCTCTCCAACAATTGTCAACCGAGAATGGTACAGCAGCTACAAAGCAAATTTGATTTTTTACAATGTGTTTACGTTACGATTTACAAATTTATTAAAGTATTGTAAACCCTAATCAAACCCGTGGCGATAAAACAGCTGCTTGTCGCACCCTCTGATTTTCTGCCGCAGCTGTGTGCATAGGCAAGTTGACAACAAGGGCAGTTGCCAAATCTTGTATTCGTATGTATGTGTACACGTCTAGATTATCAGGCTTCATAGGTACGATAAGCGATCGCGAGAGATAATATATCCGTTGAATTCAGCTGTGACAGTGTGACCTATCGATAAACAAATAGTGGCCACATGTATGTTCGGGTAGGATCTATCGATAAGATATGTTGCTTCAATGTTAGATTACGGTCTGTCGACGAAGATAGATTGTGTTGTAGCAAAATAAAAACGAGTTTATAAGCATAATTAAGTGGTTTACTTGCACCATAATGTCGATCAACGATGTGGTAAGACTTTTGAGTCATATTATAGACATAACAATGATATCTATTTGAAGTTGGGATCAGATTGAGGATTAAAAAAGTTTTGTGGTGCGATAAAGCTTAGTTGTCATCCAAGACTGAATAATGAACACGTCCGCCGACGAATGGCTTGAATGTAACAAAAAACAGTAAAATTTATTTCATACGATATTATTTCAGGATATCAGAAAAAGTATACTGCAATTAGTTCGCGAACCGGCTTCGGTGAATTATAATCCCAAGAGTCTCCAAGAGCCGGGCAATATCTCAGAGTACAGAACAAAATTTCTTGAATGTCGCAAGCAGTTTGAACATCCACCACCACCGATTCAGAAAGTGCCGTTCCTTCCACATTGGGTCAAGCCGGAATACGACACCTATCTGCCGATCACCTACAAAAAAAGAGGCGACGTAATAACAGACGTCAGGATAAAATTCTCCAAAAACTACGGTGAAAACGATGACAAAATAGGTATATGAATGGCATTAGATTTCAGCTTCCAATCTGTTCTGATCTTTCACCAAGCGATAAAGTCTCTCAACAGATCGAAAAACATAATTGAATGCGTGAAATATTTAGATCAGTCTCGAAAGACACGATGAAAAATTAATGCAGTAACTCGAGGTGCACTTATAGTGAGTCGAAGGTCATATATTATTCCAGGCAGCCGAATGGAATCCGACAATCCTGCATATAGTATAATAAATGCTGAAACTATGACAAATGAGGATTTAAGAAGTAACGAGAATCAAAAACTCCTTGTTCCCCCTGGTATCCAAGCAGCGTCTCGTTCTACCGATGATAATTATTCTAAGAAGACATTGGAGGAAAAGGTGAAACGGCGGATGGACAGGCACAACAGACATATGCGATCAATTGAACGATTTCAGCCTCTTGGGATTGTTGAAGAAAGAAGTTCGTCAATGCAGTCTGTAAATGAAAGTAGTTCAGCAAGTAATCGGATCACATTAGCCAATGATTCTGCAACAACCTGTTATAAACAAATCGTCTACCGACCGATCGTGAGGAAAGCAATAGAATTAAAGAAGTACGACCACATCGTGACGAATGTAATTCGTAGTGAAAAATAAATGTTGATTCAAAAAATAATTGCTAGAAGTATTCTCCTCTTATACCTGCATATATGTATAGTACGGGGGGAAACAAAAGAAAAAAGGACAGAAAAACTTGTTCGAAAACCGTTACCATAACTATGAAATGAAAAAATAAAAAATTAGTCGATTTTAGTCAATTTTCTGTCTTCCCAAATTATGAATTTGAAAATATGAATTTATCAAATTATTTTTGAACTATGAATCTTGTTTTACCGCCCGAATCGCAATTTGTTTTGTAACCGAGACGACAACCGACTTGGCGCCATCGATCAAGAAGATTCCCACTTGGACACCTGAGCGTGTTGGGACTTGGGAGTGGAGACGTGAGAGTGTACAGACTAGGTACACAGAGTGAAATCACTCATGAATACACTGCGCAGAGTAGCGAACATGTCAGCGCGGTTACGTTCCACGTGCTCGCCAGTTTGAATCTTTAATCGATTTAAGTAATATCAGCAATATCAGCAAGTATAACTGAGTTTGCGGACAAGTTTCGCAGAAGCATCGCAACATGGTGGTAAGTAGACTGAAATTTAATCATGAATTGGAAACAATAATAAACCACGACCAACATAGCCTCAAAATATCGTCGAAGGATTCACAACCAAATATGTAATAGTAAATCGTCATATCGTCTGGAAAGAGTTGACAATGAAGTTTTGAAGAAGAATCAATCGCCGCAACTTTTCTAGTTTGTATGTAACCTACGTGAACCAAGGCTGGACAAATTCATTTCCACAACGTTGACGATTCACAGTCAGGCGGTATCCGCATTTTCGTTTTAATAGCGTTAACTTGTTCTATCCTTTCAGAAAAAAGGAAAGCCAAAGATCAGTAAGACAAAGAGGAACAATCAAACGAGAACAAAACTTTCGAGACAAGGTAAGTTGAAGAGTCGTAGAAATCGCAAGCCCCAGAAGCAGGTTCAAAAGCCACCTGCGGTCGTTGATAATGTGGAAGAGGAGGAGGAAGAGGAAAGCGACCATGGCGAAGATATGCTACAAATGGTGGAGAAAGACGACATTGATTTTTTGAAAAAAGCAATATCCAACCGAAGCTACAATCTCCTCAAACAAATTCGAATAACAGAGTAAGTCTTCTTATTGGCGTGTTCTTTGAATTCACTCACTCATCGACGATCAAGTAGAGTGCATTGAAACATGATCAAGCAAAAAGGAGTTTCAAGTGTTCTCAACTTTTGTCGAACAAATTTCCTTTATTTTTTAACTTCCCTCTTCATTTCTCTAGGCCAGATGCTAAACAAAAACGGAAGCGTAAACGATTGGAAGAGACCGATCACTTGGAGGAGAGATACGAGAACGAGACGGACAATAGCGCGGTACAAAACAGCCGCACAAAAATGCTGTTGCCGATAAAGTCTCGGGAAGGATTAATTGAGCGGCATACAACGGTGAACGAAGATGAAAAATCAGACGAAGAAGAAGAGCAAACAGAAAGTAATCCCCTCGAGTCCGGCGACGAAGGGGAGACAAGCGACCACGATCTGAATCTAGAGTACATTGTAAGTAGAGGGATAAACATCGAAGAATAGTTGTTCGTTGATTTTCGAATTCGGCCAGATTATTCATTCTATACAATGTTACGTTGTACACTTCAATTCATTCAGGACGAAGCAAACATAGATATTGCCAAGCCGGTCTCTACCGCGGAGCTGCTGGCGTGCCGAGAAGAGGTGCTTCAATCGCGTCGTTTCAAGATTGGAATCCTGGCTAGCGGGCTATTGGAGAATCCCGAATTGAAATCGGGAAATTTCAAGATTCTTTTGTCGCTGATGGAAGAAGAACACCCGGAAGTTTACCTAACAGTCAGGAAATTGGCGATCATCTCCCTGATGGAAGTATTCAAGGACCTCCTGCCTTCGTACAGCATCAAACAAATAAGCCAAGAAGGAGTCAAATGTAACGACAATTATTTATTAGGCTCCCGTTAGCTTGACGTTTTAGACTAAATCTGCTGAGAATCATTCTTCACGTCTATTAACGCGCAATACAATTTTACAGTAAAAAAGGAAACGCTACATCTACAAAATTATGAGACAATAATATTGAAGAGCTACAAAGTTTACTTGCAAAAGCTCGAAAAATGGGCCGGAATGCTGAACCGAAAGAGAGGGGACACCCGGAAGTTACAAGAACAAGAGACGAGACTGGGAGAGATCGCTATCAATTGTATGTGCGAACTTTTGGTTGCCCACCCATATTTCAATTTCTCCGTCAACATCGCGAACCTCTTGGTCCCATATTTGGACAATAAATGGCCCAGCGTCAGGGAGACTGTGGTCAAATGCGTGACTCAGATATTCAAGGAAGACAAACGCGGGGATTTGTCGTTTGTGGTAAAAATTTCACGCAATAGAATTTACAACAAATCTCTGTAAAAATAGACCAGTTGTACTATGATCAGCGTTTCAAATAACGCTGATCTAGTTCAGTGACTTATTGACTACTCGTCTTCTGTTTTTACTCATAGATTGTTCGGAGGATAAATCAGTATGTGAAAAGTCGTGGGCATTCGGTTCGAATAGAAATGCTCACGGTACTGCTGTCCCTAAAAATCAGTGAAGTCAATCTGGACAAGGACAAAGAGGAAGAGTTGAAGCAGAAAAAACTCCAGATGCAGAAACAAAAATTGATTGCAATGAGCAAACGGGAGCGAAAGAGAAAGAAAAAGCTCGAGCAGGTCGAGAAGGAAATGATGGAAACTAAGGCGGAAGAGAATAAACAGAGCAAACAACGGGTCTTGACTGACATAACTGGCATAGTCTTCACCATATATTTCAGGATTCTGAAGCAAATGCCGAATAGCAAAATATTGTCGATTACGTTGCAAGGATTGGCTAAGTGCGTTTCGACTTTTCTCATAGACTTTTATGTTAGTTCCTCAGCTCAACTCTGTTAATTTATTCGTTTCACGAGAAAATTAGCCAAGTGACATTGAACGACGACCGTGCTTCGAATTTTCTTTCAGGTTCGCACACAGTATAAATCTAGATTTTTACCAAGATTTGGTGAACGTTCTGAATCAGTTGATGGAAGGTGACACGTTGGCGTTGAAGGATCAGTTATACTGCGTCGAAACAGTATTTGCCATTTTATCTGGACAGGGGGAAGCACTGAATATTGATTCTTCAAGGTACCTTGGTTACTCTTCATCGAATGCTGGAGGAAAAATTGGAAACCAGCGTGCTAATGATTCAAGCAGAAATCATTTCGGCATACTTTTTTGTTTTCAGATTTTACACCCACCTTTATAAGAATTTACTCAGCCTTCACGCGGGTAAAAATCACGGGGACGTACTCATCGTTCTACGGACGCTCGCCAACATTCTGATAAAAAGACGTAAGAAGATATCGCAAAACCGGTTAACAGCGTTTTTGAAACGAATAAGCATCTTGGCGCTGCAATTAGAACACAACGGTACTCTCGGTTCACTAGCGATCGTAAAAACTGTGATGCAGCTTGGAAAAGCAGCTGATATTCTGTTGGACACGGATGCCTCTATAGGAGACGGCTTTTATGATCCCGAGTTGAACGAACCCGAATATTGTAACGCTCAACGTTCCGCCCTCTGGGAGCTCGTCCCGCTACAGGTGCAATATCAAATATACATATATACTATACACCTATCTAGGTTGAAATACATTCAATTGCCGCAGCAGATTCTGAAGATATTTTTTCTACCGTCTTTTTTCAGCGGCACTATCATCCAATGGTTCAGAAAATGGCGAAAAATGTAGCCTCCGGTGTTCCCACCAGCGGCGAAGGCAGTCTTGAGGCAGATTTTGGAAAATTGTAGGTTTTAGTAATCCGTATCGTATCGTATCGTGCGTAACAACTTGCGAGAAAAATAATCTTGTGAAACGTATCCCTATTATTTCCGTATTTATGTTTCAGATCCCCGCAGGAACTATTCATCGAGTATGATACAACAACAGGAGTTGTGTTTAAACCTGCCGTTCCCATCCCTAAAAAAGTCACGTCGATCAAAATATCAAGTTTGCACCATCTGACCACTAAACGTTACGAAGAATATTTCGATACAATTTTTCAGCAATCGGTAGGGTCCGATAAAATTCTGGACTTTCGTAAAGGTATGAAGACGAAAAAATTCAAATATGTCTAATTTTGTAATAATTTTTTGTCAATTGTTATGATATAATGCAAATCCATTGGACGTGAAAGTCGTGATATTATTTCAATAAACAATCCATGCAAGCAATCCATGCTTCTTCCACTCTCGCAGATTTCCCCCACCCGCCTTCGGTACCGCAACGTTCGTTGAGCATATACGTGTTTACGGTTGCCGATCTGCAGGCGGTACAAATACGTTCAGCTTTCTTTGCTTGATAATATTTTGCATTATCTGTAGCCCATATGTACTTTGTCGTTGACGATTTTTGCAAAAAGTCTACGTCTGTACGGGTTAACGGCAACGCTCCTGCTTATTATTCTTCATGACTTCGAAGAGTTGGCAATTTATAGCCTATAAGATAGCCGATGCTCGCGTGAGGGATCATAACTCACAGCGTTTATCTAATCTATGATTACGCGCATTATTTACAGTGATAATTTGAAGTAAAATGCTTGGCGAACAAAAAATTGCTGTCGCGATAATCAGTAACTTGACGTTTGTATGTATACAGCTGGTTACGTTCCATCTGGCATATCGTATGCATCGAATTTCACAGAGAAGACGAATTTGTCGCAGAACAGTTGATGGGTTCGCCGCCGATGGTGAAATTGCGTTTGATCGTATAATTTACAAATTATTTTTTTTTTAAATGTACAGTGTTCGACGGCTTTCGTTAAGCGAATAAAATTGACATGCTCGAAATTACGGATAATGCTCATACGCTGTGAAACAGAATAATCTCTGGTAAGCGAATGTTTTAAAACGTTATGTTTAATCTGCGCAGTTACTGTCAGGGCATAAAATCGTTGATGATAAACAATGACGCAGATGCACTCGTACCGCACTACAAAATATACATGGATAAGTTTATCCCTTGTCAAGGGGGAAAATAATCTCACGAGTAACTACAAACTTATACATGCATTTTCATAACAAGATAATCGTGCAACAGTTCCGAACTCCGAGCGAGGATCTCCTTTGTAGTTGTGACAGTTCTAGTCTTCTGATGAATTGAAGAGGGTATTAAAAGTACTGTACACCACGCGGCAATGTGATTACCGAAATCTAGCGACCTTATTTTGTAGTTATTTTTACGGGATTACGATCAAGCTTCTTTTTGGCCATCGGCCTACTGCGTGTGCCCATAACCTAAAAATTGCGTATTACCTATACTACGCTGTAGCGGAAGACCAATTCTCTGAAAGTTGAGCAATCAGCAAAGTTGCCCATACAACGCAGGGATATCCCTGGAAATTTTCAGCACGTATTTTGTTTTGTGGGTGACATAAACAAGTAAGATCGGAATTATAAATATCATTCGAGTATAAACTTCCGAACCAAACGTGTAGACTCAACTGTGTGTAGATGAGTGTAATATGAATAAAGCAATTGGTATGTTGGTAAACAATTAGCTGATGGTGGTAGAAATTGTGCTTCTCCTATAGATATAGCTAATGCCTATCACCTCATTGGGCAGAGGATAGTAGCGGTCAGAGGACAAGGATCTAATAGATGGTATGGAACGCCATCTTTTCGAATTTTCCCTCTCCACACTGTGCCGAGTGCTTTGAAGCTACGAGAGATCAGTGAAGCTACGTTAAAAATTGAATAGTCATGAACTACATATTCCACGAAGGTCGAGACTCGACTGGAAACTAGTCAAGTGTCAGTGTTCAACATCAATTTCAAGTTCGGAACGTTAATTCGCGATGTGTGTATGTGTGTATTGTTATTGCGGGGAATGTTGAACGGGTAAAAACTAAATATATCCATATATTTATGTTTAATTATTTCGGGACCCTTTGTCACGTGACCCATTCCTTATGTACACATATTCGGCCCGTAATCACTTTGAACCTCTGACAGGTAACCGCACTGACTCACGTACGATTAAAGCGATAAAAGAAAAGACTGCAACCACGTTCTCTAGTGAAATTGATTCGAATGTATAAAGAGGTTATCAACTGTCCAACTAATTTCTATCTTATAATTTTACTTTGAAATCACCCGACTTGAGCTGGTTTCCTTTAACGATTATATTTATTTCCAACGTCACGTTGTACGTCACATTTAACGATAGAATGAGTCTCGGACGATTAGTACTCCAGGCATGCAAAAGGCTGAACAATCCGGCGTGACTTCTGTATTCTAATCTGTATCGAACATACAATCGCTCTCGGTTTTGAACAACTATTTTCTACCCTCAATTACTAACAATGATACGCCCGTTTCCAGTTTTACTCCTTTTTCCTTCTCTTCCGTTAGATATGATAGCTTTGAATCGCAGTAATGTGGAAGACCTGATGCGACAGAGCTGCAAAACTCAGCCGACCAGCTCGGCAATAATGGAAAGTTTGGATAGCTTGCCGACGAGTGATCGAGAAGATCAGAAATGTGCTCGTGGAAATATGCCATGGCCAGACTTGATGTTACCAGCTGCAAAGTCTGCGATGCAATCGTTGAGCAATTTGCAAAGCTTTCTACTCATCGACGGTCGGGAACATTTAAAAGTTTCCAGTGCCGAGCACTTTGTCAAGAATCTGAATTGTGCCGCCAAAGATTTGAAGATTAAGGTTGTATCCATATTCGGCAACACAGGGGATGGTAAGAGCCACACGTTAAATCAGACGTTTTTCAACGGACAAGAAGTATTTCGGACGTCCAACGAACAAAGTTCTTGCACCCTCGGAGTCTGGGCAGCGTTTGACCCGACGCTGAAAGTGATTTGCCTGGATACCGAAGGACTTTTAGGTAGGCTCCAAATATAACGGTACTTTTCGATACAATTGGGCAGCTTTGTTGTTGCCCATGGTCAACGGCAATGAATAATTTGTTGAAATTCAATGTTGATTTGAATCCGAATTGATTTTCTCGCCATTTCAGGAGTAACAGCTCATGAGAATCAACGAATGAGGCTTTTGTTGAAAGTTTTGGCTGTCTCTGACATTGTAGTGTACAGAACTCGCTCGGAAAGGCTCCACCGTGACTTGTTTACCTTCATCGGTGCGGCGTCGCGAGCCTACAGTCACCACTTTCAAACTGCGCTGCAAGCTGTTGGGCAAAGAGAAGGGATACTCGGATCATTGAGTGCTCTTGGGCCGAGTGTAATTGTATTTCACGAGACTCGACATACCAGAATATTGTCAAACAGTGAGTGTGAGATTTTATCGAGCATGTGAAGCACGAAATCGCGTATGTACAATATACATTTTTTTCGCAGGCGCAACGGAAAGTGCGGAAGACATCCTGAGATCACGCTTTGATCAGATGCGCTTGGAAATCGAAGCGTTCAGCTCTATCAAATATGTTGGGGTTCAGACGCCGGATCCACCCACAGATTATCAACCGCTGAGAAGGGCCATTCAAAACGAACTGGACAATACGACCGTTCGTTCGGCTAGAAAACCGCACTTGGTCTACGGCACGCTGAAAATTCTAAACGACAAATTCTCGGGTGAAATTGAAAATGTGTCGAGCATTTTGTTTCCTGACCAGTACTTTACCTGCACCGTCAAGTGTCTGAGTTGCGATTGCAGATGCAACAACAGCATGGGCCATCTTCGCGAAGGCAAACCGCACGCCAGCGACTCCAGGTTGAGAATATTTATCATTTCATTCAAAGATTCGCCCTACAATGTGCCAAAAAAACTGCTTCAATTTTGACGAAAGTAAACGGTCGAAATTCTATAATCACCTATGCGTCGGACCCGTTCAATAAATAACGAAATGGGTGAATAACTGTTTCAGATGCCGTTACCAGCATCAGTACGAAAACTTGGTTTACATCTGCAAGAAATGTCACAGTAATGGAAACGAAGTGGTCGTTACAAGCCGCACTCTGACGCAAAGCGACGCCAGTTGGTACGGACTGGCCAAGTATGCCTGGTCAGGTTACGTGATCGAGTGTCCACACTGCGGTGAAATATACAGGAGTAGGCAGTTCTGGTACGGGAACAAAAATCCCGAAGACGCCGCCGTTAGAACGGAAATAACTCATGTTTGGAACACGGTATGTCGTTGAGAGCGACGACGCTGATGAAAATTAGTGACGATTATACATATTTTGATTAATTTCTCACTTGTTTCAGACTAACGTTTCTCTTACATCTCAGAATACGGCCCAAAGGGTCATCGATGGTGTCTCCTATATAACCGAAGCCGTCGCCAATGTCTCCATCCAACCGACGAAAGTATTAACATCCTGGGTTGCGGATCAAGTCGCGCCGACATACTGGCGGCCCAACAACGAAATCAGACACTGTCATAAGTGTAAACTTTTATTTGCAACGACCGATACAAAGCACCACTGCCGAGCGTGCGGCGAGGGATTTTGTGCGGGCTGCTCGTCAAAAACTAAGCCAGTGCCGCTGCGAAACTGGTATCATCCGGTTAGGGTTTGCGATACTTGTTTCGCCAAGGATGACAACTCCAACGAAGAGTCGAATGAAAGTACCGAGGATGTTAGCGCCAGAAAAGTCACCGAACACGTTGTCTCTACGTTGACAGCCGTTGGAACTGTTCTAAATTACTCAAAGTGTGAGCGTTTCTGATGTTTCATATTTTATTGAGAACATACCGTTACAGTGACGTAGTATCGATTATGATATTTTACAATCAAAATATTCCGGTTTATTCAGCATTAATCAAGGATACGGTGAGGCCGAGCTACTGGGTACCAGACTCTGAGGTCACAAGTTGCTGTGTTTGCGAGACAAAGTTCTCCGATGCAGTACCCCTCCACCATTGCAGAGACTGCGGGCGTGGAGTTTGCCAAGACTGTTCCACACATCGGAAGCCAGTTGCCCGACGCGGCTGGGATAAGCCTGTTCGCATTTGTGACTCGTGCATTAAAATTGATTGAAAACCGCGTCTTCTCGCAAAATCCAGTGTTTCTAGCGGAGTGGAGTTGGAGTTTTTTTTTTTTTTTTCTAATTTCTCCAATCATCTGGAAATGAGGCATTTTTCGTTGGAAGTAAATGCCCACTATAGGTCATCGGGCACATTGTATATTTGGTAGTCGAGTATGAAGGGACCCATGCTGTCGCAAGCATCGGTAAAACGGAATACTGTAAGAGAAGGGAGAACCCGTGTCGCGAGAGAGCAACGAGGGACTTGTATACCTAGTGAATATTAAGTTTTCAATAGACTAAGAGTATATTCGTTCTATTGGTGATATTCGTTAAATGATTGATTGCTGAAAATATAGATCAAATTATACAGACTGACGATGATACGATGGGAAGATGCATATTATATAAAATATCAATATCAAACAGTTTGAGATGTATTTTAATTGTTAACTTCGGAAAACGTTATATACCATCGATCGGTCGAAAATAAATAGGTA
Organism: Euura lappo; assembly: GCA_018257835.1. NCBI lineage: Eukaryota > Metazoa > Arthropoda > Insecta > Hymenoptera > Tenthredinidae > Euura > Euura lappo. Next base: position 93,009 of record JAEUYN010000576.1, read on the forward strand.
CCACAATGATATTGTAAATAGTTGGCGTTTGATAGACACAGAGTAGAAAGTGACCGAGAGGCATTGTATATTATGGTGTAGAATATTCCAACAATTACACAACACCTGTTCGACATTTCGATGGTTCGGCTGTGAGCATTATTAGGTTTTGAGTACGTTGCATTTTATTGAATTACAAAAATATTGAACGAGTGATTAAGGAAAGAAAAGTTCATTCTAGTATGCATTCCAAAAAATGACAAAACTATTTTTTCTACTTCAAATTGCACCACAAATAACATACATCAGGTATGTAAATGACTGTTATGTGTAGAGTGACAAGCCTGTATAATTGTCAAATGAGGTTGGGAAAAAAATTGGAAAACAATCGGATATTGATACTCTTGATTGAAAAAAGTAAAAGTCTTGTAACGTTAAATTATATGATATAAGTATAGCACTTGCATATTACGTTAGCGTGTTTTACTAGTTGTGAAAAAAAAAAAACCAAAATGGAATCGCTACTGAATGAGGATTGTTGATCGAGTAATAAGAATCCGATATTTATTAGTCCGATAGTTGGGTAGGATTGGGTGAACAAGGACGATTTCTTGGTGGTTCACACGGTGTATCGCGTACATCTCTTCTGACTTTTGTCACGTATAAACAATATGTATTTATTATTATGTCAAAAATCCAAATCACCGAGTATATGTTATTTTATGTTATTTACGCGAGCGTCGCTACAGGGGGGGGATAAAATATTTTCTAAACTTGTCCTTCTTCACCCAGTCACAAAAAGGAAGGAAAAAAAAAAACGTGTGAATTATGAGTAAACTTGTAATACGATTATGAAATAAATGAGAATATATTTAATCTTTGAACAATGATTACTTCTTCGTCTTCTTTATTGGTATTATATTGCGAGTTGACATTTGTTCTCTGCGGTTGCAAAAACATTGGTGTTGACTTTTACGAATGCTTGAATTTCGTCAAGTCGCACGAGACCCACGAGGCTCTCAAGAGAGAGCCACGTGACCGAACTACCGATAAACTACAAATAAAAATACAAGTATGCGCATGCGCGTGTTTCGCGAATGCCATGAAGGCTCGCATGATTCAAAAACATGAAGCGAAATCGATGATACAGAATAATATTGAACGGTTCCGTTCGCGTGAATTTCTCGACGACTATGATACATTCGGCGGGATTAAACTTTCCCTCGGATACCCTGTATCGAATGGTTTGACAAAACTTTGGTTATGACGTCACTGCGGCCATATTCTGTCGTCACAACATGGCGATCTGATCAGCTGGGTGTTGTGTAGTGTGCTTGCGATGCCCGTCTTTAGAAAATTCGCTAAGGACACCGTTTATCTCCTCGAATATGTAAGTTTTCCGGTAGTTGTTCTTCATTGAGAAATATTTACGATTAGACCGTTACCTCGCGGAATATCGGTGTCGCGTACAAGATATCAGCAAACTAATTGAAAAGACGCAAAACGCTTGTTAATGTGTGCCGTTTCGGGATTCTATGGAGCAAATTTGTTTCTAAAATTCACGTCTAGTAAGATTATAATGCGGAGTACGGTTGAACGGTGTTTCGCCAACGTGCATACCGAACAGTCTGATTCCAAACACATTGCACTTGTTTTTTTTCGGCTAAATCCTGTTGTAGAAAGACTTGAACGATGAAAATATGGTTGAAAGTGCGTATGGATTTCAGAAAATTGCTTCTGTCGCGAAAAAGTGTGTAGGGTTTTCGTTTTGGATCTAGGAGCGAACTTTCGAAGGTATTCCGATATTTTTGTTCGAATTGTTGATCAAGTTCACCATGTTGATGCCGTGTGCAAGTGATGCCGTGGCCATTTTCATGCATGCTTGAGTTTCGTAATCAATTTTCAACTCCATATTTGAATTCAACAAGTTAATACATTTGTAACCTCGGAGAATATTTTCTTCGCGAATTCGCTCCTTTGATATTGAGAAGACAAAAAACAAGTTAAAAAAACCATAAACATAGCAACGAATTTACCCGTGATAGGAAAAAAAAACAATTCTTTACATAAATTTCGTGTGTACGTTCATTAAAGATTCTCGATCAGCACGATATAACTACATAAATAGTCGTCCGATTCACATGACTGTCATTTTTTTTTCTGCGAATAAATGGCTTTAGACATGGGCTTTCCACACTTTGCTGCTCTCTGCATAGCAGACGACACGAGCCTATACATACTTTAAAAAGAATCGCGCGACGCCGTTTTTTTCTCCCTTCTATGTTTGATTTGATTTTTTGTTCTTCCGGTCTTGCGAAAAATGGAGTGTGTCCACAACAACGCGCAACAAAAATCTCGGATGAATCTGTCGCCATCTTCGAGTTTCATTTAAATTTGTTTAACGATGCAAAGGTAGACAGAAATTTGATGGAAAATAAATATCGCATTCCAATGTGCGAGTTATTTCAGTTTGCAACGATACCAAAGTGATTCGAGATCAGCAATTGTTAAACGTTAACGTGTCTGGCGTTTGTTGAAACGCTTGTTGTAACATCGGACGCCATTTTGTCGCTCATTAGTAGATAAACAAATGACGATGCAGGTACTCTGGGTTTGAGGCCGAGGTTAGTAGCGCGCTAATTTAAGCCACGATAATTGATAGCCTGCGAGATCGGATTTCTCCATCGTTTTTTTTTTTCTTCAACTGTTCGGATTTCAATTCTCCTTGTTTCCGAACGTTTGTGTCTTATCGCGGTATACCCACGATTTTTATCCAACCCATGCCGCCGCCGACGACAACAAGCAAAACAATAGAGTCATGCGATGTTCATTTGACGGAATCGACGGATCGTCCACGAAAATTCGAAATACTCGAACTGCGCAATTTTCGAATTTAACAATGACTTTAATTAAGCTCCACACGTTGTGAGGAACTTGAAATGTTGCGGAATGGGTTGATGACACCGTTGATGACTAGGGATGTTGGGGTTGCTGGGTAACAGGGAGATGGTTGCCTAGCAACAGCATCTCAGGCTTATGACCGGCACAGCTATTGATGCATCCGATAGACCTGACCTGTCTATCCACCTGTGTCTCTCCTGGGTATTGCTTGACAATTTTTTTGCGCATCATTTTATAATTAGTTACATACAAATGTCAAGCACGCAAATAGCTTAGCGGTTCAGTTGCGATAAAATGGTGTCGCCTTTATCCAAAGACACTTTCAAAATTGAAATGCGATTTCAAATTATTCAAACATTATTCGGTCCTATTTATTGCGATATTTGTTGAAAGCCTGATCCTTGATATTGTATTTAGGACAAACAATTGCAATTTCGACTTATCGCTTCATCTATAGCAGAAAATGATTGATTGTTAGTCTGTTTTGCTAAAATTCACGATCCTTGATAAATTTCGAAATTAGCTAAATATATGTCGAATACTCGGAACCATCGGGAAGCCAACAAATTAGTGTGATCTAACGATTGATTTCTGTTTGCAGTGACGAACAGTGGCGTGGTAAAATGGCCCCAGACAAACCGGATGCCGCAGAGCTGGAAACCGGAGTCGGTTTAGCGGTGACACGCGTGTTCAGCTTCGGCGATGCGGTTTATGCTTTGAAAGAAGGAGACAACGCGAGCGTCTTCACGGAGACGAATTCAGTCGACGAGATTCACGAGGAAGTCGGTATAAATGACAAGTCCGTTGAGAAAAGCAGTCATTCCGACGATGATTTGACTTCCCTGAGCTGGTTGCATCAACAGAATTTACTGAAGGGATTGGAAATTTCGAGCCCTTCGAAAACTCTGCAAACCGCAATCAATTTAAACAACAACGTGTGCGACGACGCTGCCGATTTGTCAGAAAACACTAATTCTATTTCAAGTTTGGACGACGGCTACTCTCCAGGTAATTGTTGTTTGTCATTCAGATTCACGTTTTATTTTCCTGATATATCCCGTCACGTTACAAACGATTGTAAATTTCTTTCGTGTTCTTCCAGTGTCGGATGCGAACATGAAAGCAAGTAATTCAAATTCAACTCCGATCCAGTCGGGTCAGAGTTGTCAGAATACAAGCAAAAGTTACCAGAAATCTGTGCAGATTTATCAGGAGTCGGTAAAAAATCACTACAATTCGGTACAGAATAGTCAGACAAAGATATCATTGAGTAACAACAATCTGCCAGTGTCGAATCGTAACAAACATCCAACTCACATACCTTACGACCCTCATTTACACAGGAACAGTAAACCGCCATATTCTTTTTCCTGTTTAATATTCATGGCGATAGAAGACAGTCCTGTTAAAGCACTTCCCGTTAAAGAAGTATACGCGTGGATATTGGACCACTTTCCATACTTCAGAAACGCACCTACCGGATGGAAAAACTCCGTCAGGCACAACTTGAGTTTGAACAAGTGTTTTCGGAAGGTGGAGAAAGCTCCGGTAAGTGCGAACGCGGTCGCGGGGACAGAGGCGCGGAGGAGTGAAATTCGAGCGACGAAAGATTAATCAAAGTTCTTTGCCGGTTTCAGAATTTGGGAAAGGGTTCCCTGTGGATGGTCGATGCCCAGTATCGTCCCAATTTGATACAGGCACTGTCCAGGGCGCCGTTTCCTCCTCTCACTGCTCAAAACCTTTCTTCGCCTGAGAAAGTTCCCAGAAAGAGTGCCGGCACACGTTTACCGGATCCAATTTTATTTCCGTACCTGTCCAAACGCCTCGCTTCTAGCAATATTGCGGACAGTCCCGAAGCTGAGATCGATAGCGACGTTGACGCAGCCGCGGCCGCAATGTTATCCTTCAAACACGGGCCGATCATTCTGAGTCATAACAAAGGTACGTTGACTAATATCAAGGTAATCGTTGTCGGTCGATGTGTAGGTTCGAACCAAAGATGACGTTACTCTCGGTGTATCGACTCAAAAACTCACGTATTTTTCAACAACTTTTTACAGATCGCAAAAGAAAATTGCCAGATACAGATAAATTAGTGCCAATAATAACTCGGAGTTCGAGCGAGGACCACACGTATAGCTGCATTACCTCGATAAAGTTGGAGAGGTGAGTCGTCGGATTCAGGAATTTCTGCCAAATCCGCATCTACTTTGGACTTTGACTTTGAACAACGCGATAATTGTATTTGCAGCAAAAGGTGCGGCGGTTCCGACGGAGTTGGAACAGACTTTGACGAGCAGAGGAAAATAGCAGAGGGTGCGGACGCGTTGCTCAACTTGGCAGGTGTCAGTACGCCGCTCATCCAAGGAAGACCCCAGGCGATGCAGAGCGGCGGTCAGCCCGCTACGGCGTTAAGAATCCACGAAACTCCAAAAATTAAGGGACGTTCGAATCCAAATGAATTTTCTAGCAACTCTGAGAAGAAGCGCAGGCGCTGGCGAGAATGGGGTGAGGGAACTCGGTATCTCAAGCAGGTTAGGGGTTAATGGAAAATACTGTAAAGAGTACTACGATGCACTGTTGGGGGATCGCGCGTACCGGCGAGTGGCCCGGTCATTTTCAGTAATGACGATCAGTTTGTATAGAGGAGCAATCAAGTCTCGACGGAGAATAACGATTCGCAAAAGTGTTGCGTACTACTCGGTATTGTATTTATTATCAGGACGCTCGTTGAAAAGTCGACAAGTAAACTGTGCAGTGTGTCGCTATGTCTCCATTATATATATTCAGGTCGCTCGTATCACATTCGTAACACCAATTTGTCAAATCCATATTTACAGTATTCGGGATAGGAAGACTAATCATCGTATGATTCGAAATTTTTTTTTCTTGCTAATCACAGACGATTCCGCGCTGTTTTTGTGTACAAAATTACGATTACTTTGACAATTTTCTCTTGGCTTCGCAGTAAAATGGGAAATTTTTCTCTACAAATATCGAGTGCCCGTAAGAAACTGTATCGACACACCGCACTGTGATGAACAACGATTATAGCAGGAGCTTACAGAAATACCAAAAACACATTATTTCACGAAACTACATATCGTTTCGACAATAGGGATCAGATTCTGTTACAATCCTCGTGTATGTATATCAATTTGTGTTGGAAGAAAGGTTTATTTCATCGAGTAGTAAGTGGCCAAAGTGCAAGTGCTTGTCGGGGTATTTCTGTACGCTCGGTTTTCGCAGCTCGCCCAATGCCAAAATGGAACCCAGTAGCACTAAACTTGAAGCAATAATAGAGTAATGGTGAGAAGTAAATTCTAAGTAAACAGTAAATTATAATTTATCTTGATCATTGGTGAAAAAAGAAAACAAGATTAGAGAAAATTGACGATATTCTCGCGTGTAAACCTAAAACAGCAAATTTCTTAGAGTCATCGATAACGAAGCTCTATATTTAATACTAGAGAGTTTAATTAATGATAATAGAGAAATTCTATAATACATTTTTTTTTCTGTAGATATGTATAGAGATACAATTGATTATATGTATACTATTCGATAGGAAAATTGATAATATATTTGAATATATATATATATATATATATATATATATATATAGCGTAGTCGAGGTATATCATATACGATTCGTAAGCTGCAGGATCTAATTGAGAAAAGTTGGAACCTGCAACAGACGAACCAAAATCGATCACTGATTCAGAATAATCTGTCATTTTTCCGCGTTTTCTACTCTACACGTGGCTATACTGAGATGATTTTAACCTGTGCTGTACATATAATGGTAGACCCTATGACGCATGTTAATGCTAATTCCTGATGTGCGCCAAATTCGGGATTTCCAATTCAAGCTCGTCGTTGTGAGGACGCGGAGGGACGATTCCCAAATGTGTCATTTTCCCGAATCTAAATACCGTAGATACCAATTACTCGATGAATCGAAGAATTCTTTGAATCGTGTTAGTTTTCAATAGCACATAAACGTATATCGGCTGTTTGGTTCGCAACGTATGATAATATTTAGGAGTTTATAACGTTTGAATTTCACACCGTCGAAGGCAATACTCGAGTCGATATATCGACAAGAAAGATTCAGCCGTTTTCGTACAACATGACGTCGACAAAGCCTCATTCGTATTATGGCTCGCACAACTTGCCTAAATTTCTATTCAATCCGATCGTTTGAACGTTACTCGCACTATGAAAATCACACAGAGTCTTCGTTCCGTACAAACTCTTGGCCTTCAGATTCGGGTGCAAGGCGACGAGACGGAAAATGAAGAATTGAATTGGACGCAGGTTTGGAATAAGCCCCCGAGTAAAGTTATGTCGTACAATCTATATAGAGGTATATTTTTACAGGGCTCTGCCCGAGTGATAAAAGCTCTTCCTAACTATTCGCTACTTCATCGTTCATTAGCGTGGAGTTTCGACGGATTATTTTCTAGCAAATTTTTAATAAACACCACTATAGCACTCGACATGTGTCGTGGCACGTCTCGAACAATGCTGCTTGATAAATCCCGAAGACATATACATGTGTGAGTGATTGGTACAAAAACCGGTACACAGACATGTGCGGATAGTTACAAAGTAGTTGCAGATTGGCTATAGATTTGGTTCATCTTTAGTCCCGTCAATCACTACAGAGATTACTCGTTTTCTCATTGCAAATTGTCTATAAGAGGAGTAGGAGTTTTATTGAAATTTTCTATTTGATATTTCAAGCAATCGCGGATCAATTTAGAAATAAGAATCATCGATATTTATGTACATACGAATTATTAACAGACGAGTATATAGAAACTGTTTTTGTTACTTTATCTTTGACCTTATTTGCGAGCGCATATATGTATATTAATATTTTTTTACTATCGGCCAAATTATTGGAAAATATCCGCTCATTTCCTTAATTACTTGTGATTTCATACATCGATGGAATTCAAAATTGATTAAAGCCTTGACGGGCCGTGCTGCCAAATCTTTTTCATGTGATCGTAGCTAGTCTACCGCGTCGGGGCGTCAAGACTCGGATGTAGTTACAGAGAAGAAATATTGCTACGGATATCGAACGAGATGAAAGTGTTCTCACCCTTCGATTTATTTTCGAAACAATGGTGATTTTCACGGTTACAACAGTTGATTGCGACAGAGAATAAGTCGTCAAATCGTGTTAAACCGCTTTGCGAGGTTTCGACGACGAATCATGCGCTGAAAATTTTCTAAAACGTTCGGGAGCCATATAAGCGCAGCGCAGAACCTTGTCTTCGGTATATTATGTGATCTTTGATATTCATCAGCCTTATCTCTTCTCCGATACACACTTCAGTCAAGATCAAGAATAATCAGGCACCCGAGATTATTGTATAGTGATTTAACTAAAGTAATAATTTATCAATTTATTAAACTATTAAGGCTAGCTTTTGTTCGCTACGACTGAAGGTCTGTTCTTCCATGTAGCTTATTCTAAAATAAATGACTGGCGGGAGACTGGGGGGCGGCGAGGGGGGAGGGGCATTTAAACCCATTATCATCACAACAGAGGTAGCTGGTCGTTATAAGTCAAGTTAGATTAATCGGTTTAGCGACATAACGTAAAGCAATATACTATAGTCTACCAGTAACACCTGATATCCGAAGAAATACTCTTAATCAGCCGGTTTCCTCAATATTATTGCTGTTGTTGTTATAAATATCATTATTATTAAAATCATATTATTATTATCATTATTATGATTATTGTTATGAATTATTATCGTATCCTATGATTTTCAAGTATTTCGACGAATTAATCAACTCTATACGTTACTTAACGTCAAAGAATTTCTTGACACACAATTCTACTTTTCTACTACCATCGTCATACACGACCTACCGCACGGAAAAGTAAACAACTATCGTTCTTTCTGATTATCATCGGTTACTCGCAACTAGTACGAGTTACTCTGTGACGCGACCAATTGCACGAGGTGTACGAGTTGTACGAGATCGGTATAACGTTGGATTGGTATAATTATTGTAACCAAATTCTCTGACATTAATGTAAATTTATCTGTCTGTTGAGTTCCTGTTGATATGACGGAAAAAAGTAGTAAATTGTCGCTTGACGTACAGGAGATGTATGAAAAATGTTTGGAATCGAGAAAAAAAAAATGAAGTAATAAGGGAAGATGAAATTATTGGACAAGAATTTTGAATTCATCCTAACAGTTATAATTTTTGGCACGTATGACGAAAGATGGCAGACAAAAAAATAAAATAAAATAAAATGAGAGAAAAAAAACTGGCTGATGCAAAAAAATTTCAATTGCGCGAAAAACGAAAATGTTACAAGTAAATAATAATATTACTGTAAGGAAATGATTTATTAAGAATAGTACACTAGCCACGGACAATCAAATAATGCATGATAACATGACGTTTGATCTGCTTCCGTTGTGTGACGTGCCAAACAAGAACTTTCGTTTCATTTCAAATAATATATACATATATACATGAATATACATAATTTATATAGATCGAGATATAAGAAATTTGTTGGCCTAATAGTAATTATTATCATCATTATTATGGTTATTATTATTATTATTATTATTATTATTATTATTATTAATTTTAACGAATCAGTGTAAAATGTTTGTTAAGTTTTTTGGCCTTGCTTGCAATTAGGTATAATATTTTAAGCTTTATATAATTACGACAGAATCATTATTATTATAAATTGTATATCCACTACGAAAGGAAATGAGAGATTTATTGTTCTGTATTCGAATCCCTATTACAAATATTATATGTATACACACATATATACAAATGTATACAAAAAATATGTATAGATATATATGTGTGTATACACATACGATGACATAAATTATAAATTATAATACATATTGTACATTGGACTGTTCTTTATTGTTTATATAATATATATACATTTGTATATCTCTAAGCTGAAATTGGCTTCGAAGTAAAAGAAAGTATACTTTATGCTGTGTATAACTGGAGCTGATTACATTATAACATTCTGTGAAATTGATTTTTAATCGAGGAATCTGCGACCCGTGGATAGTTTTGTGTTCACGTAGGGCGTCCTCGCACGGAGTTATAGTTTTTTTTTGTTTTTTTTTTTTTCTTTCCCGAATCGGTGTATTTGAACATCAATTTACATGAGTTTGAGTGATTAATTTAGTCGAACTGTAATTCGAAGTGAACAAAAAATGCATATATGTATTTCTCAAGTTTCCGAGACTTGGAGCCGCTGTAGACTGCAGTAGATTATCGAAAAAGCTGTGGTAAAGAGAACGCGAGGGAATTAGCATGCCGGCTATTGTACAAATCTTTATTTCTTGTTAATAAATAATAAATTGCAACCAGGGAGTAAGAGGGAATTGGCATACAATAGTATATTATGTGGCATGCCCGTAAAGTCACTGTTTTCGGGCGATCGAGGTTATGTTTTTCGTACGAGCCGTTGGTTTTACCGACGAGCCTAAGGTAAAGCCAACGGAGAGTACTAAAAACATAACCTCGCCGAACAGTTACTTTACGGGTGCGCCCCATACGATATTTTTTCCGGCAAAGGCATGAAGAGTCACTTCGACGCCAGTTGAGATCCACATTTCGATCTCCGCATCAAAGTTGCGGAATAAAGACTTTATACCGCAACTTTGACATGCGCACTTCGAACTGCGCATCAAAGTTGCGGAATAAAGACTTTATAGTTTATCTATTTGGTTCGTAGAATGAATTTTGAGAAAAAATCATTTTCACAAAACTATATTCGCCGTGATTTACTAGCTTCACTGGTACAGCTATAGGTACCTGGTTATGAAGCAAGTTATCAAACGTCGACGAGGCTATTTTTGAGTCAATAATCTAAGCCCTCTACTGAAAGTATAATTTCCACCCCAACTCCACCGCTATTGTTGTAATATATAGATCACTGAAATACATGCCTTGGCGACGTATGTGCCCCTTGAAATTCGTAAGTCGCGATCTATCGGTTTCTTCGAGTTTCGATTCGCGGCTATATGTAGAGATTTTCTAGGATAGAGATCTGATTGTTTTCAATCATTACGCAGCTGCAGGTACGTACATACATACGCGACAAAGTCTCAAGGGTCTAGTTTCGTCGGTTTGACAATAGTGGTGCGGATGGACGCGTAATTCCATGTAATTACAACTCTCGTAGATTGATTGAATTGATTGTGAGCTATACGTATAATAGCCGTGCAAGGGGACCCTTTGTTGTTCGCCCCATTTCCCGTTCAAGCGTACACATTTGTTTTCCGAAAGTCATTTGAATTTCGCACGCGTATATTGACGTCGTCCGGCCTTCGCTATAGTATTTCTACCGCGTGCGTAGAGTCGAAAGGAAGAGTCACCCACATTTTCTCTACCGCAAGACGCTAGTGCATTTTGTGACAATTCTCACACTCGTGGGTGACTATTTTTATTTTATTTTTTTCCAAATATACCACAATTTATCTCAGCTACCCCGTTCAAAGTCAAGTTACCCACGAGGTGGTGGTGCTGGTTGAGGCTGTGGCCATCAGATGACGCTGGGAGTGAAATCCCGTTTGGTTGCATTCCACAGTCCACTGTTAGTAGACGCTAAGCATCTGTGGTACGCGTTCCACTACGGCGTTGACGGTGATCTTCTTCCTCTAATCCTCTTGCTCTTCTTGTTCCGCTCCAAAGTGATACAGGCGATTATTATTTGCCGAACGTTACAAAAATGAAGTGATTCGGCGGTGAATACCGTTCGACGGAGTGTAGAGTGTGTCAAATCGGAGCAACCGATTCCCCGAAGAGCTACAGAGTTTTGGTACATCGGTTCAAAACTAGCAATCGGCGAGGGTAAGCTTGGACAAAAATCAACTTGTTATTATTAGTTACCTATGGTGTATTTTTCCGGTACTCTTCCGCATTCGATCGCTGTCGAGAGGGTATTTTTTATTGCCAAACGAATCCGAAGCGGAAGCAATATCCCCTGCCAGTTGCCACCACCAGTAGTGTTCGAGTTTGGCGACCCATCTTTTGAAATTGCGGATTGTTAATTGGACTTCGTATAATGTATCGTAATTCGATTCGTGATGGTTCAACAATCTCTACGACTAGGTAATACGCAGGGCATGGGAGGGTTTGGAGGACGTTGGGCCGTACGACGCAGGTAGGTATATGGGGAGGATCACGTAATTGAAGATCAGGTTTCAAACGGACAAGTGTCGAAAAGTGAAAAACAACGAAATTTTTCATTTTCGGGGTGCAGATCATACTAGCTCTCATCTCTCTTCCCTCCCGTTTCGAAAGAGGAAAAACTGGAAAACGGGAAAACGGGAAAACGGGAAAACGGGAAGTTACCGTACAACTGTATCTAGGTTGTATTGTAATATCGATAGTGCACACCGGCACACGAGTCATTGAAAGCAGCAGCATGTTTATTAGAGGTATGTAGATACGCTGGTGCAATTTAGATTCACTGACAAGACAATCTTCGGTAAAATTCAGCAGAGATAGAACACAGTTCCCGGTGTCCCTATACATAGTACAAATCTGACAAGCGGAAATTGACTCGAGATGTAGGTACTTCATCTGTAGATAGATTGTCAACCGCGGTCCACACGCCGTAACAATGGAATATTTATTATATATTATATATTTCAGTGGTATTTAATGTAACCCCGATATGCGTCGAGACTCGAGATTGAGCTATAAATTACGGGACAGCTGTCTGGGAATCAACCCCGCGTTGACATACGCCTATTTGTGCGAGTTCTGTGCACCTGTTGTTCCCTCGGTATCCTTGAGTAGGACTTTGATCCCCCAATGTGTTGGTTAATCTTGATTTGAGAACATTATGAATACGCTATATGATTTGCGACACTCGGTCACTCATTCAGGGACAGCAGTACGTATGAAACGTTTTATTTAACGAAATTATATCTCGCGAGTGCGAAAAGAAGATTCCGAGTGAATTTATACGTGTATATATATATATATATATAATCATACCCTTCCAAATTTCATACCTACGCCAGTTCAGAGATGAATCATAATTATATATATATACAATATTACGTTGTATAACATTCGAAGGAGTTATCAATAATCATTTTCCCGAAAACGCAAATGCGTTTGTATGGAGCATAATATGGAGCATATCGCAACCTTACCGTACGGGAAACTCACAAGACCTGAAAAAACGTACTATAATTATGATTCATCTCTGAACTGGCGTAGGTATGAAATTTGGAAGGGTATGATTAATCCCCGGGCGAATTCATTTCATTTCAATAAGATTATCCCGTAATGATAACCCCTCGGTAAACTATCACAATGATAACACCGGGTCCAATTTGACCCGAGCCAACTTTGCGCGATTACTGAAGCAGGACAACGTGTCATATTTTCGTATGAAAATTCAGGGACATATTTTGAACATTGAACAATATGCTCTCGTCGACGAAACTTCAATTTTTTTTCCAAGTACTAAAAAAAAAAATTCTGAAAAACAGTGTAAAAAAAAAGTGAACACACGGCACACTCAAAAATTCACAACTTTTTCAATTTTCAATATTTTTTTTGCAAAAATTTAGCACGATATTCTTGAGTTACGGTACTTTCACAAAAAAAAAAAATAGTCTGGTACGGTGTCTTTCAAAAAGTATATTTATTTTGATCCGACGATTCGCGCACGTTTGTCTTTGCAGCCGGCTGGGACTGCGCTTACGCTCAAGAGGGATATGGCTCCTCACCTACCTCAAAATTGACATTTCAACGCACATTTAGATGGCAGCATAGCTTCGGTTTTCGCCGGGTCACTACTCGTAATATTAGATTGAACAAAAAGTCCGGGTCAAATTGACCCAGTGTTATCATTACGGGTTATACATATTTGAATGCTTGTGCGGCTGCCTTGCCATTCATCGCGAGATGGGTTCAGTATTGTGGTTTCGGAGTGGAAGACAAAAAAATTCACCAATTTCGGAGCATGGTTAATTAACGGTTGTCTAAGAGGCATGCCTATAATCCTGACAACCGAAAACCAGGCTGATTTTCAATATCTGTTATTGACTTATTCCTCCGGGAGGACAGTCAGAGCGGTAAAACGTCAGCCCAATACATTTTCTCAAAGTTTTTTTTTTTACAACCCCCATTTCAATAATTTGGCGGGAGGCATGTGTCCTATACGCATACAGCGGACCCCGCACCGTTCCACGGGTCTGACCGTTTCAACTAAAATATACAATGCGCCGCGGTGAATTTTTGAAATTCCCACAAGTCGAGGTTCCAGGCTATAAAAAAATATGAACGAAACACGGCAAAATCAATTTTATTATGAAATATCAAGGCCAGGCATACTCCTCAATGATGGCCAATTTCTATTTCAATTTGATCTCGACGATAACATTTGATTTTTTCCCGAACGGAAAAACTATGGAAAACAACACTTTTCACACGAAAAAATCGTCTAAACCAACTTCTATTGAAATTGTATGTTTTGAGAATCATACTGTCGGATGCTCGCTGTGTATCGTCGCATTTCCGATACTATACATACAATGTCGATGAAATGATATATGTACCCGTATACCTGTTTTCCGCAACCAACGGGAAACAATTTCTTTGCGATTCGTCGACTGAATTGTTCTCTCTCCTTCTCTCCTTCGCTCCTTCTCTCCTTCTCTTCTTCCGCTTCCGTCTATGCAGTGAACGTCAAAGTTCTATTGCACTTGACTTACAACCACTCGCACCCCGTATACCTACTGCTTACGTTAGCACCGCAACTAAACGTCGAAAGAAAGTCGAGTCGAGAGGGTAGTAGACGACGCATTTCCGGCCTGGTACGGAGCTGCCTGCGTGAATCGACGATCGTACGGAGCGTCGGTGGCTCGAGGGTGACCTACAGAAACCTCACTCGTTTAACCGCAATTTGATCAAATCGCGAGCCCTTTCCCTTGAACCATTCGCAAGGTATATAGTATAGGCTTACGATTAGCTTTGGCGGTGTATGATCTATACACCCCCCGGCCCCAGGACCAGTCAAACATCGTGCCTATAATTGTAGATCGCCTCCCCGCGCACATAAATAGGTGAGGTGGGTAGGTAGGTAGGTAGGCTACTATACTATAGTATATAATAATAAGTATACGGCGGTTGAAAAAACTGGAGCCATTTTAACGGCGCGCATATCTCGGGAACGACTGAAGATGGCGAAATGAGAAAAAGGTCGAAACGAAGACCGACGTCCATTTGGCTCTGAAAAACTGCGTACATGCTATACGCGGCATTCTATACCCTCTTAAAAACCCGATTCTACCAAGATGACCATTTTTCATTCCACCATTCACCATCCACCAAACAGAATTCTAGCTTTCCTTTTTTCCCTCTCTTTTTGACTCCCTCATTTTCATTTTCATACGTACCTGCTACCTCGTCAGCTAGGCTGAGTGATGAATGCTATATGGAATTGTAAGTATAGGTACACATGGATTATAAATTATAACCGTTATAAGGCTGTAGGGCCACAGTCCTGGAGCGTCAAACTCGTATGGATTATTTTCGTTGATTGTACGATTTTTCGAAGCAATCGTTGGACTTGAACTATATAACGTCACACGGTCGCGATGTATTTTCAAAACCAATTATCGTTACTGTCGCGACGCCATGGGATACTACAGCGCACGCGGGTACGAATGAATAATTATATTCCATTTCCTTCCGCTTAGAGCACCTCAGCACCTGTTACAGGTTCGCCGGTATATCTCTACAGGATATACCTACATCAGACGTTTGAAATGTACACACAGGGGGGTATACCCGTTGGTAATGAGCGGGTATGCGAAAAGTTACTTTTTTCGGTTCACCTACCCACATTGTAGGTGGAACTTGCGTCAAGCCCGTTGCTCGAATCGGATCGAGGCAGGCGATACGGTTACCACTGAAAATATTTCATCATTTTCCAAAATTATAAACTGTTTTAAACTTCTCTATTTATACTCACCCCCTTCATTCTCTACCGCCGAATCAACTATATATATATATATCGTGACAACTACGGAGCCGGGCCAAATGGACCTGTATAAAGTTCAGCACCAAACCGAGATTTGAATCGACGAATCTTCTTGAAACCGGTAGCCCGACTGTTGCCCCGAAATGGGCCCGATACCTGAAAATCTATCCTATACTTTTTCAAAATTGACATGCACACAGAAAAACTAAATTCATTTTTACGGCAATCCGTTATACATTGGCACTTTGTACCGCCAAGTTTCAAGTTGCGATATGATAAAAACTTTATACGCTTATATCAAATTCAACACGTAAGTAAATATGACATTCCGGAATTTTTTTTAATCTCAAATAACGTTCGAGGGGCCCATGGCTATCGTTTTCCGGTATAAAAAATTCGAGATCCGTTGATTCCTCAAGCAGGCCTGTTTCGCTCTATCTTCTCCCTGTAGGAATAACACACATGCACGCGCTTCTTTAATTACAGGGACCCTGCAGATGTAGGATATTTGGCCAAAGTACGGATTAAGCAAGGTTTCTGAGGATATGTCCTTATACACGGAGAAGCATGTCTGCATCAATTGGCATGTGAACGAAGTGAATCAGAGCCAAATAAACGAATTACATACTTGTGTATTATCAAGTAAATTGTTATTGCGGTATGCCAGGATCTAACGAAATATCATTGATTCGAAGAACAATGTCTCGCATCAAGATCATACAACGCTCATTGGCGATTCAAATTGAGCGAACTTTTTCTTACGTCAAGTTGATCGATTCACTTGGTATAATATAGAATGTTTTTGTCAGTGTATAGGATACATTGCAAGGATTCTCACGATCTTCAGCTAATGCGTGGTGGCGCGGACCGCCTAGGACGGTCGGTGAAGGTGTAATTAATATTTTCGCTGATCATCAGCGGATTCGACGCGCGTGCAGGGGTCGCGCGCGGATGTACAGGATCATTTTTCAGGAACAAGCTGTAGACTTGTCGGAATATTGATCCGATGATGATTATCTACGCACGTTCGTTATACCTATATGATTATCGTTATATGATTATCGTTATTTATCAGCCACACCGGACCGCGTTATGCCTATATCTAGCTATTTATCGTGCGTACGTAATGCGGGTATACCTATAATAAGACTGCCCACGTGAAATGTTCCACATCCTTATTTTGTGTAACAACAATCTGCGTCCACAACCAACGTACGAATATCTTCTCGATCGGATAATCGACAGAGTCTATGATTCTTCCGATTCCTTTATTTATTATTATACACAATCGTTGACTGCAGGGTGACCGTATAGAGAGAGAGGTATAGAAGACATTGCCTCCTTCTTTTATGTTGTATTGTAATAATCGAATGGAACAGAGCCTAATCACTGGATGATTTGTACAAATGGCACGAGGCACAAAATACACACACCCAATATGCCAACCCATTCGAGCGCATTGTAACGTGTGCCCTACGGGTCGCGTGCGTTTTCTGCCGCAGGTTGATAGCCACTGTTACGGAATTCAAGTTCTTTATTTTTATGGGAGAGATCGACAGAAACCAGCATCTTTGGCCCCTCTTACCTGCTACGCTATCGGTATATGTATTTGTATATATATGTATGTAGCGTATAGTATGCATTTTCCTGTTGTAGAGTATCTGTATGTTATTCGACTGGAGGACGTAATACCTGTAAATTGTTATATCAACGCTAATTTATCGACATTTTTCATATACGGTCATCTTTTTCGGTACAATTCCGGTTGACGCACTCGCTGCACATGATTTACTCATGTATGTATGTGGGACAAAACAGAAGTACATACTCACGTGAATTGAAGAAATGAGGTACGCTCGAGTCATAGAGCACTCGATGGGTGTCACGACAAATTATTTGTTTTACTTAAAAAATTTGTGGCGTTATCCGGCATAAAGTAGGGGGACTATTCCCGAATTCGTCAACGTTAAGCCGCCCGCGCCGTAATTGGTATGTAACATTCTTTTGTTTGTCATGACATGTCTAGATACACAATACAACGCAATAAAATGGAACGAAATGATAAAAGAAATGATTAACAACAACAGCCGTTATTTTATTACTGCAATCAAAATCATTTTTTTGATAATTATATTATGCGAAAATGATATGCGAAATCCTAAAGCGCAAACACTGCGAGAAAAATATAAAGTTCAGGGCTGGTAACTGGTCACTTTTCTCACTATTTGTCACCTTTTTTGAAAAAGTCACTTTTTGTCACTTTTTTCGACCAAATGGTCACTTTCGTCACTATTTTCGTCACAAACATAGTTGAATTTTTTTTTCCTATTTCCAACTACAGATTTTATAGTATTAGTAATGGTTTTCGTACAAAATGACAAAAAAACTCGTGTTTTAATTTGGCGAAAAAAATTTCTTACAAAAAAGGAAACCTCTTGTTGCGATTGGTCAAATTAGACAAGTCAAATTCCAGCTGACGACGTGGCCACGGTTAGTTCTAAATAGTGAATACTCATATATTCATAGTTTATTTAATAATGCCCTCAAAAACGATAAATTTGTTCTAAATTGGACATAGAACGGTATTACTTATGAATCACCCGAAATCCCCTGTCGATTGACATCGTAACACTACATAAACCATTGTAAATTGGTGAAAAATTTGACTTTTAACGTTTCTCAATACAGTACACACTATACTTTTATTATAATAAATGTATTGGAAGTACTTCTAATTAGTCACTTTTTAGTCACTTTTTACGAGTAAAAAGTCACTTTTCTCACTTTTTTTTGAAGGCCTCTACCGCTACCAGCCCTGAAAGTTGTATAATATCTGAGGGATTCGAATTCCTTGAATAATTGATAATACAAGTTAGAAGTATAAGTAGGTATCATGAGCTGTTTGAGTAAGATTTCCCGCTCTCGTCGTCAGTATAGACTTTGAGGTATCGGCTCGCCCTCAAGTCCCATACACTTTATCACGCCAGTCGGTGATGGGATTCTCGATTCCCATCAACCGTTTGGCTCCCTTATCACGTTGAAAATAAAACATCGGCGTACGATGAAAAATGATATCACCATATACACAATCACTATACATACCTATGATACCCAACCTTCCATATAAGATGCTACGTTATAGGAACGTACCGCAAGAACCTGCTGCAGAGAAATGTATATGTACGTTTCCAAAACGCTGTAATGTGGTTGGAACAATTTACAAAAATTTACTGTACGAATATACCGCACATTTGTGAACATTTTCTCGAGATGTCCCGCACGTGTTGCGCCGTTAATTATTTTGCCGCCGCGTGTACACGTCCAATATCACCTCTGCAAGGATGCTATCGCAATGCTTGTACTAGGCTTATATGCCTTATACAGATATCGGGATTCGGATTCTACGACAGTTTGTTTTCATCACAGACGTTTTTTCGGTACAAAGTTTTAATATCTATTTCCACATACGCGGCATGCGTGGGCGAATCTATCTATCTACCTATGAATGGGCCCCTGGGCTGCACGGCCCACACGCCTCTCGTATTGGCCAATAAATTATTCCCTATGTCCAACTAGCATAGTTTTTGTTATTATCACATTTGCACGTAGGTGTTGGTGTTTCGTGATATCAGAGCGCAGTTCCGATCACAGCCTTATACGGATGATTGCATCGCATAGGCTCCGGGTTATTACGGAAAAAGGCATCCGACCATATACGTATACGTATCTACTTATAATTGTATACCAATAGACGCTAGGCTAGGCTATGCATACCGTTGTCCGTTGCTTTATCCAGCTTGATCCTTATAGCTTTGGATTAATTATATTGTCATTGGAATAGTGAGTCGAACGTGGTGGGTTGTACGTGCAGCGGAAAAAAAAACACGACTCTTATTTTGGTGAATACTTGTACCGCAGGGTTTCCGCGAGCCAGGCGCTCAAATTTTGGATACCGATTCAAATCATTCGATAATTGTTTGCTGTTTGGAGCATTCAATATTTTCGCTCCTGTAGCTCCGAAATACTGGATGTCGATCGAGAGTGTGAAATGAAATAGTTTGATCGTTGTTCATAAATCCGTTGCGGAAACATGTATGCCTACATACATGTAAGAAAGTAAAATAGAATACCAGGAGCGAGTGTGCCGGATATATACTACGTAGTAGCTACTTGTTGACTATGTTATAATAACTCGAACTAGGTATGCCAGGTATGCCGATGGCATCTATGCGTTCTATTTTCACGCGAACTCTGTCTAATCTTGAATCGTTTTCTTGGCCATGGTTGTTGGTCCGAGCCCTCGAGAGTATTAGCCTCTGCCAAAGAGGTTGAAAAATACTTACCGGCGGTCATGTAACTCTGTTCCTCTATACTTTTCAGAATGTGTCAAGATGCGGCCCGTGTCTTACCTACACGGCGTTGTCGGGATGCTGCTGTGTCTGGCGGAACAATCTCTGTCCGGTGAGGATAATTATCTGAAATTATAGACCACAATAGATATCGCGTCCTTGAGCATACCTATGAGTATACGATATACTATGCATATATATCGATCGCTTTTCGGTTTCTACATGATTCAGATTATCGTTTCACAAATTATCTTGAATCGAATCTGAAATCCGAGTCGGTCGATATGATGTATGACTGGACGAATTTCAACTACTGCAAATCGGCTCCTATAGATATACGATAGATATATGTATATACCTATACGTTGACCTCCCAATAGTTGAAATTCAGTAACCGGGTAAAAAACCAACTCTGACTAACAATAACATTTTTAATTCCGTAGCAATCGTACAACTCAGAAATGATTTATAACTGAATGTCTTCTTCCTTTCTGTTTTCACTTACCTTTGCCGAAAACTAGACTTGGGTATGTCATTCGTTAGACACCCCGAGCCGATAGCCGCACCTCTGGGAGATGAAGTTTACTTCGAATGCAGCCTCAATCTTCCGGCTGAAAAATTTGTCTGGCGCCACAGACCTCTGAATACCGATCGTTGGGGACCTTTGATTCAAGCTTCTAACAGTGCTGCGAAGACCTCCAAGCATGTTGTCTTTTTTGATGACAAATCAAAAGCTGGCGACTACCAGTGCATAGCTTACTACGGTAGAAATTTATACAAAAATTTACTCGAGGAAATTTGTCTTATGAACTAAACAAATAACGTTCATTAATTTTTTTTTATACAATGCAGGTACCGCCGGTTTGGCATCGGACCCAGCCAGGTTGAGTCTCGCGACGTTGGAAAATTTTACGGACACGAGGAATCAAGAGATTTCAGTATCGGTCGGTAACACAGTGCCCATTACTTGTCCCGTGCCCTATTCGTCTCCTCAAGCGATAGTTCAGTTCTACAAAGACAACGATCTGATTGAGAATTACGTATTGACGGGCGGAAAGACTATGGTTTTGGAAAATGTCACCCTATCGGATGCCGGACAATATCATTGCTTGGCAAACAATTATATCACAATGCAAACTTACAGCTCCAGGCACAAAACTGTTTTGAACGTATACGACGGTGACAAAGTCGAGTTGCCATACTTTACCAAGCAGCCGCAAGGAGAGTATAAAGTCTTGCCGGGTGAAAACGTGACTCTGGAATGCTTCGGAGCAGGTAATCCCGTTCCCCACGTTACTTGGGGGAGAATAGGTAGTCACTTGCCGATAAAAGTTAGAATCACCCCAGCCGGTTTGAGCATACACAATGTGCAGCCTTCGGACCAGAGCGTATACTACTGCAGCTGGAGCAATAGATACGAGGTGAATAACTTCAGAATATTTCTACACGTCGTGGAACGTCCCAGGGTAACAAAACCGCTCAGAGTATCTACCGTCTCGGAAGGTGGCGACTTGGAGCTATCGTGCAGCGTGACCGGCGAACCTGAACCGATCGTGGAATGGTTGATAAATGGTGAATTTTTGCCCAACAATCACAAAAGGGGTTCTCGTTTTTTGTCCATATCACCGGTTGAGCTCAAGCATGCCGGTATCGTTCAATGTGTCGCCAGTAGTGAGTACGGGTCCGATTCTGGGTACGGTATGCTGCGGGTGACCCCCAAACAGCACTTGAGCGGCACAACCGAGTCCCGAACGGATCACAACGCTCATGGTATAGGCCTGAAACACCGCGAGCATACAAGATTCGGAGGCCGGAGGCGTCCCAAGGATAGAAAACGCAAGGGAAATGGTGAATATTCGCACACATTTTTGTATTTCTGTATTGTAAAGATTCCTGTATTTCTTCAGAGATTTCAAAATCAACTTTCGAGAGAACTATACTCTGAGATTATTCATTAAACTCGTAGGGTAGATTGATTATTTTCAGTGGCGTTGATTCGTCTGTTGTTTCAGCAGTGTTGGTGCCGCCGGACCAGCCAAACGTCACCAGGCTCTCGGACATGTCTGTCATGGTCAGGTGGTCGGTACCGGATAACGAAGGATTGCCGATCGAGTTTTTCAAAGTTCAATATCGTGAGCTGGGTCAGAACATGAACGGGAAACAAGGAAAGTGGATGACCGCCACCACGGAAATAGCGAGTCACGTGCGATCTTTCGAAGTAACCGATTTGCAGCCAAATCATACTTACAAATTTCGAATAGCCGCCGTGTATTCCAATCACGACAACAAGCTAAGTCCCAACTCTGCAAAGTTTCTCTTGAATCACACCTCGGACTTTGAGACAAACAAGATGCCTATCCCGTTATTGATAAACACCGAAGCTCTGAGTCCACACGAGGTTTTACTTGTTTGGCGTATCGAGGACGCTTTGGCTAAAATCGACGGCTTCTACGTTTATCATAGAGCTACAACATCCGCCGGAGAGTACATAAAAACAACCGTCGAAGGAAAACAGGCGACAACTATAACAATCGCACACTTGGATGCCGACACTGCGTACGACTTCAAAGTTCAGAGTTTTTCTGTCGGCGCCGCGTCGGACTTTTCCCGGATATTCCAACGAAAAACACTCAAGATTCCAACCGAGTCACCTACAGAAGAAATTCCTGCCGAGAACAATTCGAAACCAGCGGAAATCAATCAAACCGGTTGCGTGTACGCCATTGTCGGAGGCACCTTGGGAGGACTCGTCGTCTTAGCTGCCCTAGCTGGCGTTACCGTCGCTTACAAGAGGAGCAAACGCAAGCCGAGTCGCGCGTCTTCGCAAGGACAAGGTAAATGTATAGTCTGACCGTCCGTTTACCACACGGTACACTTCTATTGCGATTAGTGAATTATTTATCGTTCATTGTACTGCTGATAACACTTTGTTTTGGTTGGATTTTATAGACAAAACCGTACCCAACGGGAGGGTGGCAAACGGAGGTGTAACAGATTCTAAAATCAACATTACACCAAATCCATTGGCTGGTCTCGATGCGTCCGAAGATTCGATTCCCAAGGTTAGTGTAATCAAACGTAACATATTCTATCCGCATTCTCTACAGAAATAGGCAGCTATATTTATAATGAAACAAATTAAAGATACCTATATCGATTGATAGCATGCGAAGTGAAATGTTGTTATGTATCAGAAGAACGTAATGCTAATACGTTAATTCTAGCTACGATAGCGTTTGCCTGCACCTTCCTGAATACTGTAGTCCCGATTGCATAGCAGAATCAATAATTTATTAAAGTTACATTTTTATCTATACGACATCATTTACTTTAATCTTTGATTTCTATCTCTAATAGATGTATGTATTTCTTTTTAATCCTCGATATACTCGTGCAACGCTAATACCACAGAAACGGTCTAATTCCAATAAATTAGCGCAAAGAAAGTATATAATCCGCACAGCTACGTCGTGCATACCTAGCCGATTGCGAGTTTCGTGTAACAACATACGCATAGGTATGTGGCGCATAATTTCCAGTGTCGTTATTCCAAGCTGCTGAGAATCAAATAAACTTTTTACCAGATATCAGAACGACGATCTCTCAATGTTTGATGATATTCGTATACATTACTATGACGTGGAATAAGCGTATGTAACGGTAATTGCTGTCGGAGCGACATACTCTGGTACTAACGTTGCTATACCTATCAGCTGCCTCCAAACTCTCTCCGGAGCCTGCACCTTTCTTTTGTTTTTTCCGAATACCACGTACGTACGTAAACCACACTCGCTAGATCTGACAGAAGCGAACGAACACGAATGTTTATAAACAGAACGGACAACAGTCGACGATGGAAATGGCTTCATTTTTAAATGGTCAAAACAACAACAGCCGCAACAACAGAGACTCGGCGGTGCAGGGTAATACAGCGGGGGAGTCATCCCTACCAGGAGCTACGTCTGCAAACGAACAGCCCTTATGAACTCTGCGACTTCTTACTCCGCTCAACCCTTCTTTTAACGAGAACAGA
The DNA here is from genome assembly GCA_018257835.1 of Euura lappo. Taxonomy (NCBI): domain Eukaryota; kingdom Metazoa; phylum Arthropoda; class Insecta; order Hymenoptera; family Tenthredinidae; genus Euura; species Euura lappo. The sequence continues at coordinate 117,307 of JAEUYN010000576.1, forward strand.
ACGCGTGATACTACACATGCGCCATCATTATAATAGGTATTTGTATACAGACGTAGCTTGGCGCGACGATTCCTCATTCAAAGTACATCCAATGTTCGAATTCTGATATCCAAATTCTTACTCACTCGGTATTTTGTGACTGTAACATTCAAGTGCCAAATTTCGTAAGTTTACAACGCGCAATATGATCACCCCTAATTCATGCAAATGTCAAAGGACACAAAGAACTGAACATGTGACGCACATTGTCGCTGTTACGTTCCATAAATCAAATACCATCTTGGCTCAAACATACTACAAGTCGACTCCCAATTTTTTACCTCTGATTCAAAACTTTTGTTCGGATCTGAATGTAAGTCAAATATCAGGGAAAAAATGATCCATTATCACAGGTTGATACTTATTCGGAGTAATGCAAGTCCCCCAAAAAGTCCCAAACACAAGACGAACCCGAATATCCGTCGAGTACGGTTTTTGAGGGTAAAATCGGTGACCAAAAACCTCGACTTGCATTCGGGTCAATACACTGTGATAAATGAAAGACCACTTTGGATACATGGTATTCGCCTCTAACGTTGTATCAACTTTCGGAACGGATATCTATACAAGTATCACCTCATCGTTGCTTCCATTGTGCGAAAACTTTTAATGGAAATAATTGTTACGCACGCAGCTATATTACTAATACTAATATTTATAAGCCAACAGCAGTTGGATCACGTGGTTCTGTTGCATATGACATGACATTCAACACAAGACTTGCAATGGGCTAGTTTATCAAATTGAACTATGTCTGTAACTACTTTTAAGAACTCTTTTGATATTTAGGAATTAGAATTAGAATTATTATTAAATATAATATACTATACTATATAATATATATACTATGAATCGAGCTCTGAGCAGCCAGCTTCAACAAATTTGTTTAACGCTCTGAGAAAAGAATAGTAATTTTGTATTTGGCATCGTGGCAGCTCCAGACCCATAGACATTTTGGCATTTCAAACTCGCAAGCTACAACGTCTCCACGATATCTTCGGCTCGCCATCACCATTATAGAGTCTACATTGAACCTGATTTGAGCCAATTGTCTGGTTCGGGGCTCGCAATTTTTCTCACACATTATCTTGCATACATATTTTGGAGTTGGAAATTATATGGGTCTATTCAATAGGCGGCCTGGCTGTAACAGCTGCTTATGGGATCATAGATGAGGATAAACTATATTTTCGTTAATGTCTTCGTTCTGATGTTCCATCATGGAGGAGCAAAAATTGATAGAATACGAGCGCTTAGTACGTTACTCGATCAAATCGGGGAATTTTAGTCCGGGTCGGAGTACAATTACAGCCTTTTAATTGTACCTTGAAGCAGTGTTAATCATAAAGAATTGGCATGTTTGTTTATTAATTGATTATGAAAATTTGATGACACGCAGAGCTAAGCATAAATTTTCCAGAATTTAGAGATCAATAGTGGATTTGTGCCAGAGACTGCCGAAATGCCAGCAGGTTAAACCAATAATGCTAACAGTATTGTTTCTGTGTTACGACTATTATTATTACGACTGTTATTGTTGCCCTTCCCTAGCATTGCTCTTCATACTGTAATACCTGTAGTATACTGTAGTGCCTTAACGATAGAAACGACACCGTTCTGTTTCAACTATTACAGTATTTAATTTCATAATCTCATTTGTGTACACATGTATATCTTAATATACATACGGAGATTTATATATTCGATATATAAAGACGAAGTGAGAGTCTGGTTGTGTGAGAGAAGAAAAAGTTCTATCGTCAAAAAGAGAAATAGTAGAACTTGAAAAGCTTCAACAAATAAGTAGGATAATTTGAACTCGCCAGTGAAAATTGTATATATGGATTTTATATAATTATGAGTATAGTATTTTCATATTATTACATGATTAATATCAGACCGTGCAAACGACCGACGTGATCGCGTCAGGTATTTTATATATTTTGAAAGTATTTTTTAAGGAATCATCGTTCTTCAAGCGGCACTCGATACGTAATGTATGTACTACCACGGTCGTACAGAGACAATAGAGTAACCCACTTTGTACATATTAGGATATTTTTCATTAACATGAAACGTACGTGCCTTATATCTTGCCGACATGATAATATTTAATTTCATATAGCATTTCTATGTACTTAATAATTCTGATAATAAAAAAAAAAAAAAAAAGACAATTCAATTGAAAATCCATTCTCTCTATCGCCAGTATTATTAGTTGCAGTACCCGCATTAGGGTATGTTATCGCGGCGTGGTTATAGGCTACCTCTCTGATCGTGCCGAATCCTAATCCAGTTTTGAAAATCAATCCAATTGTTGAAATAAATTATTGTAACTTACCAACAGATTATTCTTGGTATCTAATATAATGTTACAAATATGGAATGGAGTTGTAACTGGTTGCGCCTGAGTATATGCAATATGCACACAATTTTGCGCTGTTTATGAGTCTGCACTTTTTTACCAGAGGGCGCCACCGGTCGTTTTACTGAATAAACCAGTTTTGAATGCTTTTCTATTCATAAATATCTTTGTGAAATGAGTAGAGTGAACGGATTTCAAATACCGAACTCGTCTAATGGAGCACAATGTAAGGACAGGTGAATCGATCAACCTCCGAACCCTGTGATTTTTAGGTGTTGTCGATTGTAACCTATCCTAAATCTAACCTTACCTGTGCAACATCGCGCGCGTGTTCAACGGCACGGTTCTTCAACTCCCTATCGTTGGCCCCGATCGGATTTGTTATTATAACTATAATAGCTTGTCGATCGTTTGTTGGTATATGATGGACCAATCCGGAGGTTTGTCATTGATTCCTTCACAATGAATTATTGATTAGATACACGTTTTTTCATCGCCATTCGATGAAAATGTATTTAACCCGATCTGGCGGCAACCTGGGTGTCCAGCTACTCAGGAGTTGGCGTGAAATTGTTCAACTATGATTGATGGCTCCCCGTCCGGATAATTAAAATCAGATGCATCCCTGCCACTGGATGAATGGCTGCCTAGGAAAAGGTGACGGTATGTAAACTAGAGGGATGGAGACCGAGCTCCGTGTAGCGAGGAACGGAGAGTGCGTTCGTAAAGTCTACTCAGTCCGCGGACCGTACCCTGTAACCAATTGTGGCATTGAGTTCAAAAGAATGAACCAATTGCCAATGCGAACCGCGGACTGAGTAGACTTTACGAACGCACCCGGAGGAACGTTCCGACTTTCCGCGCCTCTGCCGGCAGCCTGAGTTGCGAAAGTTTGCATAATAATAGGCATTTTTTAGCGAGCTTCTGGTATAGGTACCACTTTGAACCAAAGTATAGACTGTTTATGTGACACGAAATATTGTTCTGGTACAGTTTGGTTCCTACACCATAGCTATACCAGAGGCTCGCCAAAAAATGCCTAATGTTTGTCGAACAAAATTTCATTTAAGTCCGCCAGGGGCGCGTCGAATTTCTGCGTATAAGGACAAAGACGAATAAAGAATAATATGTACCAAGTTTGGCACTTGCCCCGGCTTATGCCAAAGGGGACGAAGCCAAAAAAGGAAGAAGAAGAAGAAGAATAATACCAAGAAATTCAGAACTTGCAGGTACATACAAGGGATTGAAACGAATGTCTCTTTGGCTGAATAATAGCTAATATTGTATTAGAAATCAATACAGTAACGAATAATCAAGTCTGAAGGCACGAGATCAATTTAGAATTTTCCACACGGTATCTACACGCAGTTTTTCCAGAATAGGTGTAGGGGAGAGGCGGGAAAAATGGGCCCCCTAAGGGACTAACGCCTCAAATAGAGATTTGAATCAATGGATATTCTAATTTTTACCAAAAACGATAACTCGACCGATGCCGAGTGTTGAACGCCCTTATCTGAAAAGTTCAAAAATTGCGGGCAAAATGGGCCCCCAAAAAATTTTGAAATTATTTACGTGTTTACTTCAGAATCCTTCAAACATGAGATTAGCTATGTGTAAGACCCTCCTAGAGAAAGTGCGGGCAAATGAGCCCCCTTGAAAAAATATATTCGTACTGTTTCAAAATTGGAAAACGTCCTCTAAATTTTATTATGCACCTGCTCTGGCAAACTTCAACCATCAAATCAACTACATATTTTGACAACTCAGAAGGCGGGCAAAATGGGCCCGCCTAAATTTTGTTTATACTTTTTCCAAATTGAAATTATTTTCGGATTTCATTATTTGCTTGCTCTAGTAAACTTCAAATATCTCATGTTTGAAGGATTCTGAAGTAAATACGAAAATAATTTCAAAATTGTTGAGATTTTGAAAAAAAATTTAATTTTTAGGGGGGCCCATTTTGCCCGCAGTATTTCGAACTTTTCAGATAAGGGCTTTCAACACTCGGCATCGGTCGGGTTATCGTTTTTTTTTAAATAAAAATTAGGAAATCCATTGATTAAAACCTCTATTTGAGGTGTTGGTTCGTTAGGTGGCCCATTTTGCCCGCCACTCCCTATGTTTTCAAGATATACAGTCGATTTGGTGTTTGAAGTTTGTTTGAGCAAGAACATAATGGAATCCCGGAAATGTGCAATTTTGAAAAAGTGCAACATTTTCTTAGGGGGGCCCATTTTGCCCGCCTCTCCCCTACATCTGTGGAGGCGAATTTATGATCAGAGCCATTGATAAATGACGATATTCCGGTAGATCAATCTCAAAGTTCCCAAGCCTTCGCAAACCGAGCCCAACGATTGACGAACACACATCCGCTACGTGTATCGAATACTTTGAATCGTACATCAACTGTGGACTGACATTAGGATTAACAGATGACAGGTTGAAATAAAGTTGGTTGCAGATCTGGTACAATAGTAAAGTATGTCTTTATTACCATACATTGTATACGCTTTGACGATGTTTTTTATACTATATTGGATGAATAATGAATAATAAATAATAAATAAGAATCTACAGAAATCATTTGTACAGGGGGCATATATGCCAAAAAGGTGTCCTTTGTATGGCAGACATATTAAATAGTCCTTCTCATATACCACGTTGTGCACTTTGATTGTAACTTATATTACGACCTATGTATATGGTAGATACCAAACTCTGCAGTTTGAATTCATTTTAATATTTACAGAATGAGCTGTATACATATATGCACGCCATTTCACCGTTACACCACATCTACGTAATGGATATTCATAAAAATCGCATACACAATATACATAGATGGAGGAGTACAGCTGTGTCGCGCAGATCTGAAAGCCTAATCTTAAGACTCCCCTGTCAATGTAATTCCGTTGAATGCTACCTCGATCAGGTATTCATTGCTATTTTCGGTTCTCTTACGTCTCAATTTAGACAGCCGTCTATAATCTGTACAATATCACACATGATGAATTTAGGTTTAAGAATGGACTGCTCGAGGTTTGCCGCGTGCCTCATATTTCAATAATGAATTACAGAATACAGAAGTCTCATGTCGGTTTAAAAGCTCTATATTTTGTTATCTCTACTTTGTAAAGGAAGACATAATACGCTAGTTACATACATGTATACTCGTAGAACTTTGTTAAACAATCCAAATATGCCGAGCTGTAGGCTCATTATTTAACCGATACTAAATATCGAACAGACTACGACAAAAGTGATTCGTTGAATAAAGTTTATTTTCTATACAATTATTTGGTCATGTAGTGCTTGTATGACAAAAAGCAAACACGCCTTCTCTCATAAATAAATGTATTCACTATTCTGGGACTAGTTAATGTTGGAATAATATCATAAAAGAAGAGGTCTGTCCAACCATCGGTTAATTTCCATGTATACTATAATATGGGTATCATACATAGATTGTGACATGTGTACCTATACCCTATCCGTTGGATCGGGAACACAAAAATATGTGATGACCAAATTTCATAGTTATTCGGTCAAGATTCAGTGGCTGTGCCAATGTAATGAAAAAGAATAGAGAAATTAAGTAAATAAATTATAAATCCAACACATTACCATAATTGTTGCATGCTTCCCTACAGTCTTTGACGAAAAGTTTTGACTGATGAATTACATTCTTTGGAGACTATTACAAAGTTAAAATAAATACTCGAAATGACGAGTAGTCGATACTGCTGAAAAACTTTCAAGGTTATATTATTTTTATTAATTTCACACTTCCGCAAACTATATGAATCATTTCATTTCTTTATGTACATACACGTTGTTTTATTGTAACATATTGATAGGATATTTGAAATTCACTCGTCGACCTCCTGCCTATACCCGGTAAAAACTATCTGATTCTGACAAAAGTTATTGATATTCAAACACTAATACTTGTATCGAAAGTGAATTTTGTTCCAGAAAAACAATAGTTGCCATTTTTTATTCAAATACGCCGATATTTCACCGTATTGGCAAATTTAAAATTCATACTATATTCCAATAAAGAGACACATTCCAACTATATCTTGTGTGAGGATGTCTCACACAGAGAGAAAGATCCAAAGAAGGACGCAATTCAAGTGAATGCGGATGGTAGTTCAATTTTAGTTCTGAATAATATACCCTGTCCCGAAAAAAGATTTGATCTTGTCATATCCATAATTTTGGCGAGATATTCTTCCACATATTTTTTCGCCTACCATGACGAACGCTACGAATCCAAGTATACAAAAGTTGTAGTGTATACCTTCAACAGAGCCTGTGCGTCTCCGACCCTATCGTAGTAGGGAAAAAAAAGATATAAACGAATAATACCGCTCGCACGTTCATCCAAAAGATGGCGTTATAATTATTAGCACTGCGTCGCGTATGAAAATAATGTCGTCGTTATTACATCTTCCTCTCGTTGTGAAACAGTGAACGTATGGAATACGATTTTCCTCAACACATACACCTTTGAAGCTTAACTCTAACGATACGTCTATTTGATTATAGGTAGGTATGTATAATAGTATTAGTATGTACAAATTATCCACTCTATAACCTTCAAAATTACTGAATATTTATAAATTATAGTTCTCCTTACATATTCAAATTTCGTATATAAATGTGTAGCAAAATTCTACAATCTTAGCACATTGCTAGCTTTCCCACAAAACTATATTCGATGCTCAAATATTGATATTAGGCAGTGTCTGCGCTTTTATAACGCTCATCTCGCACGCTTCAATTAAATTCTATTCACACTCGTCAAAGGGAATAATTGTTCAGAATATGAAACTCATCATCTATCCAATACCTATGTATCGATCGTACAATCGACAGTTACGCATGTACGACGTGTGGCAAGGAATTTGAGATGAAAAAAAAAAGAGAACTCCGATACCCTATCTGACATGCTACGATATTAATGCACTATGCATACTAGTACGTATTAATTGGCAAGCTAATCCGCTCCGTACAACGCATCTAGTGCCACAGAGCACAATTTCAAATTCAGCATTGCCAGTAGTCTCGCGACTCTTATGCTTTACGTGGAACATTTGAATAGTGAACATTAGCGCCTCAATGCCGAACCATATTTTTCAACACATCCGCAGTGAAATATCACGGTAATTCATTCGTTTGAAAATAAATGATATCGTCCGGTCTTTTTAGAGTCTTTGGTGGTCTGGAGTTGATTTTAATATGTCCGGTTGTGTTGGAAGACAGCTCGAACCTGTTACATCAATTATAAAAAATTTATATCCAGAAGGTGTATTTACCTAATTTCTACCTGTAAGCCGTCATATCGATACATCGCGTCAGACTCTACAGATATCTCGGTCTGTTATTGTCATTGGTTAATCGTCCAAGGGTCAGAATTTTGAATAAAATTGAAAATCACCCAATGTAGATGTGCAAGTTGAACATTTTTTCCACAAATGTATGACGTAATACACTCACGAGTCACAAGTTTTGCACCGTTGAGCGTAGTTTGGTAGCACTAATGGCTCTGACGGTCAAATTCCAATACCGACATGGCACAAAATGACTAGCTTCATGGGTAGTTTTTAGGATGTACATTTTTCGGTACACCGATCTACGTATCCGTTCATTTGTACGCATGTATTGTAAGTGATGCAGTATTTCATTCTTAATTTGAATTTTACATACCCGTCGCAGGTCTCATGGTAGATTTTATAGACCTGTGCGAACCGTTTCGTGTCAAAGTGTTCATTTGCGGTGTTCCGGGCAAAGCGTGCCCCAAGGCATTCATGTAGTCGGCAATTAACAATGTTATTTCTAGGATCTGAAAATGATATCTCGTCAACACCCAACCATAAGAGTTTCAGAGTTTGAGAAACTCGGTGAAAGGAATGGAATTTTTTGGACCACGAAAACTGAACGAAAACTTATTTGGTTCTGAAATTCAGAATTTACCTTGGGCTTGTCGAGTGCGAATAGAAGCTTCTGTTCGGCAGCTCCTTCGTCCGGACAAGCCACCAGCATAAAGTCATCCAAGCAACCACCAAAAGTGATAATGTTTCCGTAATTGTACCGGCACAAAACTGCCATTGTTTGTAGCTCTAGCAAGGTAACGCTGTCCTCGGAAACTGCGATCCAGACCGTTGCAGGCTCGACCTGTTTCAACTGATTCCCAAAATCTCGATTATAACAAACTCTTTCATTCACTACGCAAAATACCGTTTCAAGGCTCATCGATGTTGAACAACATATGCTTGATGCATATTCACCTTGGCCTGGTATAAAGTGGCTCCAAAAAAGGGCCATTTTCTGGTGCAAGTTAGATATATTCTAACGCAGTCCAACGCGCCGCGTCCTCTCAACGAAACCCACTTTTCCTGAAGTTTTTCCTGCAGTTCTCTGTAAAAATCAAAGTATTGATAGGTTCCATTCTTTCATATTTTTAGTCTGGACGGATCTTTGTGAGTCTCGTGTAACTTGTACGAACCTCAGCTGATCAGAAGTGATATTGGTTCGATAGCGGATTGGGTAAAATTTATCTAGAGCCTGCAACACGTGATGATGGGGATTGTTGCCAGGTCCGCCACTCCCGCGTGCCTTCTCGTTGTTGTACTCCCCGTAATCGATCTGCAAAGTGGTTTTCAAATTTTCATTAATGCGAGGCACCGTGGCGACTGGCTTCGATATTACAGTTAGCCAGTCTCCTATCAGATCTTGTTTGTTTCCATCTAACGGCAACTTACTTGCGCCATTAGCGAGGCAAGTTCAAAAGCGAGCTCGCGGTTGACGGGAAACTTTCCATGTACAACTTGTTGATTGATTTGATAACACAGTAGAAGCCTTTCTCTGTCAGTCTCCATCTTTACGGCATGTTTCCAGTAGCATCTGGATTTGTAAGTCAATTGTATCACTCTTGTGTTTTCAAACTTCCCAGATCCCTTTTCTCTCAAAGCCGTTTCCCATTTCGATATTATGTCGCAAAGCTGAAAAATTGCGTAAATTCAGTTATATTGATCAACATCATTATTGAACTAGTCTCACCAACCATCGAAAAACGACAGGTATTCGCGATGCTCGCGAAAAACAAAACGCTACGGCTAGAGAAAGTGTTGAAGAGTGTTTTTTAGAATTCCGTATGGTGTTGCACAGAAAAATGTGGTTGGATAAACAACGGTATTTTGAATACTTTATTTTCATCCCGAGTATGACGATATATAGAAAGTTGATTCCTCATTGGTCTCTGAGACTATTTAGGGTTTCTTTCAGAGCTTGCGACCGGACCGACGCTAGCAGCGCCCTCGGTTGTGAGCATCGTGAATAAAATATCCTTTCCAAATCGATGGCTTTGCTTCGTTTTTGAATAATCAAGCAGACGGCTTTACCTTAGCTTGCAGGTCGATAAAGTGTTCCAAATCTTTCTCAATTGGATCGTCGCTGAACAGAGTGAACCCAGATTGATGAACATCCCGGCAACCAATTTCCTGGTTCAGCGTGTTCAAAAATTCTTCAATGGTCGTACTGCCGTCGAAACTGACCACCTGATAGGTTCCGTTCAAAAAGTGTACAGGAATCGCATGTGGCAAAGAATGATGATACGGATTTTTCAACAATATTGACAATACTTCCATCCGCGATGGTTTCACCTCTCTCCCACCGTTTTGAAGAGTTCTTTCCAGTGCCCTTTCGCAATAGGCCGCATACTTGCCACATTCGGTTCTACAGAGGAGACACAATCATTCATTGGAATCATTCGAAAGCTGCGATATCAGACATGACGCGATAATTGACTAGAGATTGTTGATATTCCCGAATGTGATATATGTATAATTTGTACGAGGTCGGAGATTTAAAGTATTATTCCATGCCGGGAAACAGCTGTTGGCTAAACTGGTATACTCACTTGGAATCTGCGTTCCTGTTCAAATGTAACTTCAAATACCAAAGCAGCCTGTTGTTTCTAGGGAGGAACAGCGAAACGGCGAGCGCCAGCAACTGCCATCCTTGGACGAGCACATAGTGGGCAGGATTCGTCTTACAGTCCATTATTGTCGGTGTCGAGTGGGCCTGCGTGAGCGGAGGACTGTGAGAAGTTGAGGCCGTCGATTGGGCATCTGCATTTTCACCGCCACCATTGGCCGTGGGACTTTGCGTATCGCAGGTGAACAGCGATTGCGTGGCACAGAGGAGGAGTTGCTGCAATGGTATGCTGGCATACTACTATGGTCTTTCACTGGACCTCACCTAACTTGGAGATTCTCTGACTTTTGGCGATTAGCAATGAAATTTCTGAATTCTCTGCCGTTACATCTTGCACAAGGGTTTCCAAGTTTTTATTTCCACATCTCATCTACGGTTGTCGCGGGTTTTGAAATAGAAAATTCTCTATTCGTTTTCAGTTTTGAATGATTTTACCTTCAAGTTGGTGTATTTATTATTAGCTTTTCGTATTAGCTACACATGAGCGGACAGTTGAGATTTTTTAACCATATGGACACACATCGGGATCGTGATACGGTAGTATCGAATCCAGATATCCATCTATTATCCAGGTTCCGTTTGAGGATACGTTTCGAATTGCCACGAATAACGTAATTACGAGAACCAAATCAGTAAAACATTGTCAGCTATTTTTTTCCATTTTTCACGTCACGACTTTTGCGGAAATAAAAAGAGCGGCCACTTGTGCGGCTGCAAGTTTTTCGGGATCAAACAAAACAGAGACCCGACCAATTTATCGATCAATGATTTGTTAGTATAAGCCATGAAAGTTTTCTATAACGGTATGTGTATATGTATGTATAATACAACATAACGCACAAACTTGACGGTTAATCACATTAAACGTAATGAAACGTTGACATTGTAAATTTAATAATAAGCATGTTCGAGAAGCAGCTAGTCTATCACTGACCCCCTTGAATTTTCGAAAGCACAAAATTTCATCACTCTCGTTTTTATATATTTGTGTAACACGAGTTTCTATTTCGCAGGGGCAGATTCGTTACTAAGAAGTTATTATCCGAGGATTCTGGATCTGATGGTAAGCTATATATTCATACTAGCCTTGATCTAGAGTCTATTCTCTAAGTAGCATTCAAAGAAAGAATATTGTGTAACTAGAGAAAAATTAATTAATTAAAATAACTAAACTTGAAAATGTTTTTCTGTGTGTGAATTTTATGTACACCAACATACCATTCTGCAAGTGTGTGCGATGCGGAACGTATTTAGACAAGATTTCGTAATGTTTGCAAATACGATCTTTGGAATAAGACTGTCCTATTGTATTCTCATTGCAGGTAATCGACGGGATGTCCATTAAGAATAACCTGTGTCCAAATATGTTCAGCTCACGCAGGGGGTCACAAGATTGGACGCAAAATATGGTTTGATGTATAGTAAATTGATTCAAATACATGAACATGGTAAAACAAATCAACATAACGGATGTATGTAACTAGAAACCAATGGCATGCCAATAATTCTGAAAATCTAAAAGTAGCACATGTAAAGCAGCAAATGATAATTAATTACGGATGGTTATTGGAAAATAATATTTCGTTCTCGCTTGGTCAAGTATATCTATGAGCGTTACATGAACGTCTTATTTCGTTTAGCTATTCTATTTCTATTCTATTAATCATTTTAGTATAAACTGATCGTTCATTTATATTGGAATAAATCGAGAAACTTGGGAAAATCTCTACTCTATCTCCGTTTTCCATTTACCTTACGATAACGTAAAACCTGATCAACCCCTAGAGCGTTAAAATTGATATTTTTCAGTAAACAAGAACCGCATGGAACGCCCCAACACCAAGCACTCGGCAATTGGAACGAAAATTGCCCAGACAAGGCGGCATTCTTGGGACTCCTCGTGTAACAGGTGGAACGGAGTTTCGCGTTCTGAAATTATTCGACGCAAAATATACTTGACCAAGTGTCTTCCAATGTACCATTCTTAATGTTGGAATACACCATGATTCGCGCGAGTAATATCTTAGCTCAGTACCCAATGAAACATCGGCGATTCGACGTGTAACAATTTTTTATTGTAGTTTTAGGAGAAAAGAAAAACCACCGACCCTCGGGTCAGACAATGCGAATGTTATTTACGAAAATTAATTTCCTCATGTTATTGACGAAAAAGTCTGATTCGATACGACAAGGGCTTGCGGCAATGAACCTCTTAAATCTTGGATATGTAATGTCGATCATGTACGCCGTTAGTAAAATGGTACACGGGATTAAGGTGTTGGTTAAACAAAAAGCAGGACTTACAACGCGCGCAGTGCCCAGTGACACACGTCTGGCGGCCTTTTTTACCTGAACGCCCAAGCGTTGCTGAGTATGTCGACTCGTCTGCTTTACCAAAGCGCTAACAAATTCCGACTGCAGTTCCGGTTGATCCAGACACTGTTGCAGCGCATTTTGTGCTAAAACCACATGGTAATCGATTCCTGCCTGTTCCACGGCGACCGACATGAAAAGCTGACAGGCCTGAAATCAAGAGATACAAGATAAGGGAAATAACAACGCGGACTCTGCTCATGCTCGATCACAAACAAGTTGGCGCGGGAACCCTAACGGACCTTGAATAATTTAATGGCTTCCATTTGCAACGACTCGGACGTAAGACTCGTCAGTGGGCTCGTGATATTCTCTTTCGTATGGAGTAGCAACGGATGTCGCCACAGCACGCAGCTAGGATCGCCGTCAGTTTCCATCAATCTTTGCACCAATTGCTCGTACTGGGTGCCGGCGCTAGGGCCACCCCCAGAGACAACCGTCAAATGATACAGCCAATTATCCTTCTCTTGTTTATGAGGTATCAGGAGGTACGTAGGGCCCTGATGAGTGGGAAAAATTCCGATCGTTCTTTCATGGGGGCCTTCCGTGTCCCTCTCTTCGCTGTCGCTGTCCGAAACATGTTCCACCTCCTCCACCCGAGCGTCCCTCATATTTATTTGTCCGACGGGATTCTTGGAAATCATAATGTTGCGATAATAAATGGGAAAATCATTACGCATACGGCTCACTCTTGGTACAAGTATTGAATTCTTACCGTATCGCTGGGACACTTGAAATATAGGAACATTTTTCCGATAAGAACGCACCAGCACTTCTTGGCGTGACCATTTTTCACTTTGGTCAGCCAACCTTGTATAGTTGGCTTATTGTCCTCTTTACTCAACAATAACTTGGTGGCGTTACGCCTCTGAACGTTTTGTAGAACCCTTATCCAATCCTCCATCGTTGCTATACAATCGGCAGTCAGGTAATAGGTCTTCTTGCCGGTGGCAATTTCGAAGGTAGCCGCTCCCTCTGCGCGGTTTATCCTGTACAAGATAAATGTATGTTGGATCGTTTGTCAATGTCCTACAATGAATAATGTCTCTAACGTATGAGTCTGTTAATAACGTACCTGCAAACTTCGTCAAGGACTATGAGTCCCTGTGGTTTTCGATTGACATCGTTTTGACTCTTCCAATACGCGAGTGCACCGTTTTTAAGAACAAACCACCTCTTCCTCCATGTCTTGAGTTTACCCCCTAATTTAGCTAGATGCCCAGTCTTTTCCAGAGACTCTAGTTTTTTTGGACTTTCACCAGACACCCGCATCAGTAAACTGGGCATACTGGATTCCAAAGATGTAGAGCTCAAGGCATCCGGTGGTATAGCGTAGTCTTCGGAAAGTCCTGACTCGAGAGAGGTATCTGTGAGTTCGAAATGTCTCAAATTATTGAGATATTTGCTGAATCTTTTATACGATACCTCGCGATACAACTTGGAGTTGAGATATATGTATTATGATTATGATTATAATAATAATGAATATCCCTACCACGCTTGACGCTCTTGCTTGGAGATCCACTCGAGCTTCGTTTGGCCGGGCTTAAGCTGCTGGTAGTTTTCACGCTCTTGGAGGGGCTGCCACCACTGCCGAGAGACGAATCTGTGTTGTCCGAGGAACTGTTTGTTACTCTGGTATTGGTCTCCGTCTGGTTAGGATGTTCTTCTCCGTCTGAACTATCGTCTGAACTGTCGCCAAACGGCATAGATCGTATCTGGCTAGCTCTCCCTGTTTCACGAGTCATCGATTGATTAATATTTGCATTACAGTTTCGCATAAAATTGGTAATGGCGATACAATTTTCTCACTCTAATAAACTTACCTTTGACAGTAGCGTAAACAGGTACAGATATATCGCAATAGCCTTGCGAGTTGTGAGCAGTCAGGTTGTGTCCAGCTGTATGAGAATGCTTCGACGAACTTGTGGTATTGGTAGTAGTTGACGGAGCCGATTCTTCGTTGGGCGGAGGACCAATTCCCAAGCCACCGTCGGCGACCTAAGTTTCATTAATAGGAAACTATAATTTTAGACCGTCGTTAATCTTATCATTATTGTTATCATTATCATCATCCCGGACCATACAGCTCAGTTCTCTGGTCGAAGAATGACTCTGGTTACCTGATATATCTTGGCTTCCCAGCTAGGGAATCTATGCAACGGCGGAGTGGGCGGTCTCGGACCTTGACCGGCCTGGCTCCAGTTGACACCTTCTCTGCTGGGCGTGTATATTTCAGCATAATCATGCACAGCCTCGGATCCGGTACTATCTCTGTTAGTTTCCGAGACACTGGAAACACCCGGTAGCATGACCAGATTCTCAACCGCAGCAGCCAACTCTTCGGACAGCATACTGGAAAAAGTGTAAAATGTGAAAAGTGAAAAATAACACCGAATCAACACTGTGTCTGGCTGCGATTTACGTTAATTATGTGGATATTAGTCTCCGGTAGCTATTGAATTTGAGTGAAAATTTGAGTGAAAAATTAATCGAGATCTTTGCGCAGACAGGGCAAAACCCGTATCCCAGTTTGACTGTGTATCAGCGAACTGATTCTTTATTGAATAATCCTTCTGCAAATATTCGGAAGAACGGCTCAATGCTCTGTCTATTTATAAAGACATTGTTACTAGGGGTATGATTGACTGGGACGTACTGGATCGACAAAAAGAACTTACCTCGACTCCATGTTGATGGCGGTACTGCCCTGCTGAATGGTTCCACAAGCTGATAAATGTCGCCGGTGCCTGGTACCGGCTTGGGGCTCGGCAACAGAGTTCTGAATAGCTAGGTCGTGTCCAGTTTGCGGGGTTGCTTCCAGACTTTCTGATCGCCGCCGCAGCAAAGGGTCAACCTCCAACGACAAGGATGCTCTAGTCGGTGCCTGATGGACAAACAACCGGAGAAATTAGCAGACCGATAATAATTCTGGTACAGCAGCGAGATATAGTTAACAAATAGCAGATCCAGAGACAAGTACTCACAGGCGGTCTGAGTCCGATATTAGTTATGTGATTTCGTAGGAGCTCGAGCTGTTGATTACATTTGTTATTTTGCTCTCGCAAATGTTGATTCTGTTGTTCCAACTCGCGCAGCTTGTTCGTGACCCATTCCTTTATCCTGGCTGCCTTGGCCTCGACTTGTCGGGCGTCTTGTAGCCTCAATTGTCTCTGCGGATGTGCGTCATTTTTAAAAGGATTCTCATCACCGAGGGATCGCTGTGACTTGTCAATTTTCAACAACCCTCATATTCAGTTTGAGTATTGCATTTTTATGGCAATCAATAACGGAACGTACGCGTTGGAGAAGAGATGCGAGTATCATACCTGTTCTTCGACCTGGATCTCTAGTTTTGAAATACAGGCGCAGCGAGGGTCGTCTGTCTTGTCATTCTGAACGGCTGACGTAGAGGGGAGCGAATGTGGCGGCGAACCAACGCTGGAAGTGCTCAGGCAGTATTCACCCTTCACCAGCCGTTCCTCCATCATCCGTACCTGTGACGTGAAATTATGAGACATGAAATTATGCAAATCATTATATTAAACATTTTTTTTCAATTTTGCAAGAGAGCCGCAGGCGGGAAAATTGCGGTGAAAAATTGCAATCATCGGAACCTAGTTTTCGGTATAGGAATAACGGTTCAGACGGTCCATAAAAAATCTCGACCCTTTCAAACCCGAAATATATTACCTATGTGGTTTCAGACGACCTGAAGGTAAACCTGATGAAAATATCTGTACGCGTTAGACTCGGATGTCAAGACCGTCCGTAACAATATCGGTTGATATACTCATACGTATCGCTTTCACTGCACTTTTACACATCATAAACACGATGCGCTCGCGTGGCTAATGATTCCGAACAATTATGGCTTGCAGTGACACACGAACCGCGTGCAGTGTCATTGCATGGAAGCCGTGACACGCATACGCGGAACGTGCATACGGCACCCGGTGAGCCGTAAGCCCATGGGCGACGTACATGCACGGGGCACCGCTATTGCATAGCAGCTGTCGAAAATCGATATCGCCAAGGGTTGTCTCACACGGTAGTAAAACAGTGCGAGAGTCAGTACTATACGCCTTTCGCAGTACTTACGGCGCAAATCAATACGATATTCCACTCGCATGCACTAGGTACAGTACGAAAATCAAGTTTGGGACAGAATTTAGGGAATTACTCTCGGTATATTTACTCTCGGCAACGTCGAGAGTTGTCGTCACAACGTGATCAACAGCCTGATCAACGGTACAATCAACATCATTCCATGGGAATTGGGATGTACCCGCAAAAAATGTGATCAGGGCACAATATGAAATCAACTAATGTATTGATGTACCTATTATGGTTTTCCATCTACGGCAGTATGTCTCGATGGTAAAATCACGAGATGATGAGAAGCGATCGCAAAGACAATGTGAACCGCCTTTACAATATATGTATACCAGTATACATTAATATAATACAGTGGGTATACAATAACGATTGCATCTTACCAGAGAAGATCCGAGCCATTGTGCGTCAATGTGAAATATATTCCAAACGACAAAAGATTGAAAAGATCTTATACGAAATTATCGCAAGTTATGGAAGCACTGATTATATCTGAAGCAGCAACCGTGCGAGGGAAGAAAAGAGCTACTATACTCGTACTCTCAAAGTCGACTACCAATTTTCACGAAAACGTAACGTTGTTATTTACGGTGTTGTGTCTGGCATGTTCCCGTGAAATTCGTTCAACTATCGGTCGGGTTGTTTGATTAATTCGAGTGCCCGGCTCAGCGTTCAGTGGCGTACTAAAAGGCTTTGGGGTTTCCTAGAGTGAGTCACGTTGCTTTCCACCCGTTTCAAGATCGAGGGTCGTGTGTGCGTTGGTGCGTGTGAGTGCAGAGTACACGTAACGCGGACGGAGACTGCCCACACGACCGTGAACGTGCCCTGTATACGCATACGCGCGTGCGCGTGCACGCGTACACGCGGGAAGGGCCGCTTATCTAAGTATACCTCTTCAATAACCTTTCTTTCGCAATTATACATCGCGTAGGTGTACCGTTGGATATATGCGTAGATTCGCCCACGTGTGTATTTACATCTCACGTAAAATATCGACTATAGGTTGGCAGGCATATTGGTTGGTTGGTTGGTTGATAGGCATATAGATACATGTAAAGTGCATAATACGACTGTGGTACAGATTCAGGTAAGAGATATATCTATACCGAGCCACACGGAACGTTGAACCGAGCTGGCCGCTCGCCAGTCGACTACCGAAAGGAACAACGAGGATCACGTCCGCTCGCACGCAAACAGAAATATCCTTCCGTTTGAGAGACCTTTCAACCGGGGCTAATGAAGCAGCAGAATTATATACGACCCGGTACCTACTCGAAGCATCAAGTATTTTCACGATGATCCAATTTCGCAATTTTTCAAAAATTTGCTAACGTTACACACGCCCGCGTGTACGAGTTCAAAAATAGTTTCAGATTTCATCGCGTACAATGCGCGCGTTAATTTCCCTCTGGTCGCTTCTTATCGGCACCGCAAGCGTTGGTTATAGGGTTAATTCTTACGAAAATGGCAAAGGGCCGAGTCACGAATTCAATCATTCAGGGGATCTATGTGAACATCCAGACTCTAGAGGGTGCGGCAGCAAATTTTCGCTCTTGCACCACTACCTACACACAATATACGTCCGCGGGAGTCCGAACCATTCCAGGACCCATGCTTACTTATAACCAATACGAGTTTTTTAGACACTCGCGAGTATACTCGGTGGGTGCAGAGATGAAACAAAAATTCACCGAATGAACAAACAAATAAGCTTAAACGAGTCTAATGACTCACGAGAATTGGATACGTGAATGAACAAAGATAGAATAGTATGTACCTTTCATCTGTGTTACCTGTCGCGGGTCATTCTTCGACTGTTGTTTGTGAGGTATCGTTGTCGCGCGTTTTGTCGAAATTCACCGGAAACTTTTAGATTTAGATAAAAGTGAAAAATTGTTCGCTCGAGGGTTTGCAAATTCTAAAGTAAAAGGCACCGCGTTTCGTAACAAAATAACGTAACGGGGGTTTATGTCGGCCATATTGGTTCAACACAGAAGTCAATATAATGGTTCGCGTGCAACGTTACATGCGCATCGCGAACCTCCCAGCTGCAGCAGTAGTAGAACGGTTCGAGTCCTTGCTAAATAATCAATATCGAGCATCTGTCGGTAATGTGAGGAAAAGAGCGGCAACAACGAGACCCATGAAAAACGAACAAAGAGTTTCAAGTATAATGCCTACGCGCATCGCGCGAACTCTCCGTCGGCAAGGTAGCGAGGTAAGGGATGTCGAAAAAGCGTGCCTACCGGGACCAACCTACAACATACACATCTGTCACGTCTGCTGACCGAGAAATTAGATCGGAATTACGCGAATATTTGCGGTATCTTGTATGTTCCATTGTTTCCAAAGTGAAACCCGAGCCATACGCGGGAATGTCAAAAGCTCGGTTTGTTGAGAGAAACCGGTCGAGCTTTGCCAAAGGATCGTCGTTTCGTCTCACCTTGTCTTCCGCTTCGTCCGCTCTGCCTTCCGCCTCGAGTACCCTCTGTTCGAGTTCCGAGAGCTGAAACACACACGAAAAGAGATTGCAATTAAAACACAAGACTCTCTCTGGCTGTCTGATTGTCGGGACAAAATTATCATAATTCTACTCAATGTATCAAGTACAGAGAGCACATCTTATAGTGCTACTCTGTAATTGGGACGAACGAGGCCGTACTTTTACACCTCTAACTATGCTTTTCGAACGCGTACGTTCCGGCGCATTCAGGCTGGGACGCTGACCAGAATGCGGTGTCCTCGATATACCTACTATTTAGTTCGGACATGGTCGGAGCTCCGCTTCAGATCTAACGACGCTATACGTGTATGCAGGGTAAATTGATCTTTCCATCAGGCATCGCAAAGAAATCAACGTTTCTCCCTGTATTTCCGCATCTCGACGACCGCTATTAATATTGTCTTATGTTTTCGTTTCCATTTGGAAAAGACCTATCTGAAAATGGCTCGGGGTAAAAGACTTAAGTCCTGTGTATAAGCATAGGAGATAAGTCTTTTACCCCGAGCCATTTTCAGATAGGTCTTTTCCAAATGGAAACGAAAACATAAGACAATATTAATAGCGGCCGTCGATCTTATCGTTGGGCACGTTATAGTCTGCTACAATACGCTCACCATGGTCCAACGACTCGGCTGGATCGGAGCGAAATTTACACGAGTCCCGCATCAGCCAGTCTCGATTGACACGTTACTCGCAATCAGTGTAGACCCGAGAACGTCCGTGTACAAACTATGTGTGTATATACGCACAGTTCGTACACAGACTCCCCGCGCGAATCCCGTGATCCTCGGTGGTACATATATACCCATAGCTTGTAGGTACTATGCCGCAGTAGTCGGGATCTCGGAACGGTGAATAAAAGGTTTGCATATATTATAAATACCTATACATGTCATAGTTGCACGCACAATGTAATGGCTGCGCATGTGAGCTATACCCAGTAGACACAGAGAGCACATACACTAACAATAAGAGACGGAGATGCGCCGTGCGCCGTTCGAGATACAGTGGCCTGCGGTGCTTATAGTTGGGGCTTACGCGCTGCCGTTCCGCGTGGACATTACGTAAAGGGTGATTAATTGAAACAGAGGTTAATCTATGGGTCGAGGCTCGGGTCCAAGTGTAATTTACGCCGCCCGGGGTTAACCGCAAAATATAATTACCCGGTGCCAGGCTAGCATCCTCGACTAACGATAAGCCGAGGATTTCCGAAATTTCAACGACTTGGTAACGCGGAGATTACAATATGTATTGGCTCGCACCGCAGTCTTTTTTTGTTTTTGCGGGTATCGGGTCACCCGTGCCGTACACTGAAAGAAATTTTATTGCAAAAAAAAGTACATCAGAATATATAGTATAAAGTATAATAAAATACCTATAGTATTTTAGGGGCAAACGAGGTACAACCATAAGTATTCCTATAATTATAGGACATTATACTACCATCCCTAGCAATAATTCCTATAGATTATCGTAATTCTTGATATACATGAATGTATCAATATGATCCTGTGAAGCAAGAATTACAATATATAGTCTACAGCAATTATTGCTAGGGAAATAGTATAATATCCTATAATTATAGAAATATTTATCGTTGTCCCTCGTTTGCCCCTAAAATACCATATGCTATCGTACTTTTTGCAATAAAATTTCTTTCGGTGTATACATATAGATATATATATAGGCTACACATAGGCTATATATAGGCTATAGATAGGCTACACTTTTACCTTCAAATGTACCCGCTGTTGCAGTGAGTAGAAATTCTGGGCTCAGGTACGAGTGTAAATGGTTGGCGCGTAATATCAGGGAGAGCTCAATTCCTGACGAGAATTCGAGAGATCCGGGACCGTCTCCTATAACGTACCATATTTTTCCTTCCCCCTCGCGCATCACGAAAGACACTTCTGCGTGGGCTTTCAGCGCCAGATGCTACAAACTGCAGGCCCGAGGACGCTCGATCCACCGTTGAGGTGAATCGAGGAAATAGAAGACGCGATTCTCGGTGTTCGGTCCTCCCTTCGTTTTTGTTTTCTTTGTCGACCGGTGGTGAGTGGTCGGATAAATCCAGCCTTCCTTCTTCTCACCGCCGTTATGTCTTCAAAATTCGCACGTGCGAGGGAAAGAAATGTCGCGCCGCGGGTTCGATTCCCGCCAAACTTGAAGTTGACGATATTTGTGTCACGTGCGCCCGTGACACAGTGTACTTCAACGTGAATCCCTTATAAAAAAGTTGATTGTCACGATTATTTATCGCAACCTATCGCTGCTTCTCGCATCTATCGCTGGACCTCGCATCTAATCGCTGGTTCTCGCATTTCCGTAACCACCTTTCCGCGATGCCGATTGGACGGCGGTGACGCCGCTCGGATCTGACTTCGCACCGCTCGGAGCTGTTCGCCGGAAATTCTGCTCGGGGCGCGCGAAAAATATGACTGCCGGCAGTCGCTGTCACATATCAGTTAATTGACACGGTTAGAAGCAAAATACTTCTCGCGATGAAGGTTAAATTCGTGCTACTTGCTCCTATGGCTGGCGGTGTGATCTGAAAAAAGTCTGTCTGCTGAATTCGCGCCGTTTCAAGTTGTTGTTTTTGACAGGCGCGATTCAAAGCGATAACCTGTATCGCAAAATTTTGAAAAGGCGAACAAAAGGTCAAAATTTTGAACGGCTGAATTGATTTCGATGAAAGGTATGTTTGAGGTACAATTTAATAGTCTTCACATAACCTTAATCGAGGAAAATTTGTGTTGTGTTCGTTTGTGGCAGAATTTATGCAAACGTAGATTTTCTGTAAGTAACGGGTACGGCGATAGTTATGTAAGCCTCCAGACCACAAAATTTTTATTTGCTTGATGATTTTGTCTGTTGTTGTCCTTACTCTAAAACATTGTTCTGAATTTTTTCAGATTTTTGGATCAGGGTTTAGATCCTAGGAATGATTAATCACACACTGAAATAACCCATATCTGATTTTTGGCAAGGCGAATATTTTATCGAACACTTGTTTATCGAATTGATGCCTTGTATCCGACCAGTTGAATTGAATTTTTTTTTCATTCTTCCAGTTCAAAAATAGTATTGATACAATTATGGGTGGATAAAAGTCGTGGTTTGAGTGTATTCTTGACAAAAAAAGTTTTGATCGAGTGAAAAAAATATAAGAAAAATTCAGCCCACATTCTCGCGAGCGGGAGACTGTTCTAAGTTAATCATACGATTTTTGTGATTTTTTTTCAGATTTTGAGAGATTTTGCGAAATGGTCCGTTTTTCGGTCGAAAAATAATCATAACTCATCAGAAAGGGTTTGTCCGAAAAATCTGAAAAAATTCAGAGAAATGATTTAAAGCAAGGACAACTGCAGACAGAATCACGAAGCAAATAAAAAATGTTGCGGTCTGGAGGCTAGGTGAATTGACGTGGACAGCCCCACATAGGTACCTACTATAATGATTCTGAACCATAAATTTCGCCGTGCGACTGCTGCAAATGATCGTTGGTGATGCTCAGGAATATACAGTACGATTTTTCGGAAACTTTTATCATCAGGTTGACATTAAAAGAAAAAGTGAATGTATGTAGTGACTCTATCAAAAAACAAAACTTTTTCCCTTTTTAAAGTACAGCACTACTGAAAATGTTGATGTGATAAATCGTATAATGTTATGAGCGAAATCATCATGTCATTCATCATAAGATTTACCTTGTGATTTCGGACGAATGTATAAAAAATCACATGATAAATCATACAGGCACGCATCAGCAGATATAATGTATGGAAAATCATATGGTAAATCATATAGTTCATCACGTAATTTATTTTATAATATATCTGATGAGTCATGCATACATGAATTATTATATGATTTTCCACATATTTGGTCAAATTCACAAGATAAATCATATGATAAATGACAAGATGATTCCGCTGATAACATTATATGATTTATCACATCAACATTTTCAGTAGGGCTAAAAGATTCAAAAATGAACATAAGAATCCTGACAGGTTTCTCGTTCTCCAGCCATATCTTTGCCGTGCGCGACTCAGGTGAGAGCAGGCAGGTCAGTTCAATGGTCCTTTGAAAATTCACAATAATTCAGAAAAGACAGGGATGGAGACTACGATTACGAGATGGTAAAATTCTAGAAATATCGCAGCTCCTATTCCTGATAAACGCCATCGTTCATTCGCTTTCGACTATGCTCCTATCAGTCACCAAACGGACCAGTGCAAAGATCGCAAGAAAAAATTGAAGACTATGAATATCAAAATCGGAATCAGTGGTTTTCTGATGGCCAAAGTGAAGAAATAATATTAGCTCTGATTCCGAAACGTTGCCAACACATTATTTTCGCTCGACTTTTCTTAACGTACGATTGAAAATCGGGATGTGAAGATTATCGGTTAGAATTTGGAAACTGACTTGAAATTGATAAATAGTTAAAAATAAAATATAGAACAATCTGCCTGCGTTCCTGATAGCGAAAGTAATCAGGAATGGTAGTTTTACAGCAAAAAACAGAATTCTCGTGGAGTTTTTAAAACGGATAAAAAACGTCAAAGTTTTAAGTGCAGAGAAAAATAATTACTTACAAGTGAGGATCAGTTCAAAAATTACCTGAAAGTCATAGAATTAATTCAGAGCTATAAAGACAACATAAAAGAATTGGGATTGAATGGAAGATGATGCGAGAGCTAGAGATGTGTCGCGTTGAGGTGAACAGCGAACGTATTTAGTAATGCATTTGTCTATGGGGCATTCCATGCCAAATCGACCTGGGTTTGACCCTTGACCTCTCGGATTTAGTCCGCGATTTTTTATATGATTGTTCTCACTTTGAAAGGGACTCAGTATTTTTTTTTATTTTTTTTTTTTCGCCACGATACGTATTGTCTACAATTTTTGAAAATGGTCATATTGGTCGACATAATTTAAAAATCTGAAAAAATTCTGAAAAATCGTCTGTCAGATATCAACATTTTTGAGCCTAGAGCCGAAGTGGGGACATTTTTCCTTCTCGATGTTTTCAAGCTTTTCCTGTTTATTATTATTTTTTTTAATAGCAGCGGGAGTTATTTCACTATAAATGGTTGCTGAAACATTTTCCCATGTCACACTGATTGATATGGATTGTTCAAAAAAATTTCAGATTTTTTTCAATATTTTTTATTTTATTTTTATTATTATTATTATTTTTTTTTTTGAAAAATCTGAAAATTTTTTGAACAATCCAAATCAATCAGTGTGACATGGGAAAATGTTTCAGCAACCATTTATAGTGAAATAACTCCCGCTGCTATTAAAAAAAAAATAAACAGGAAAAGCTTGAAAACATCGAGAAGGAAAAATGTCCCCACTTCGGCTCTAGGCTCAAAAATGTTGATATCTGACAGACGATTTTTCAGAATTTTTTCAGATTTTTGAATTATGTCGATCAATATGACCATTTTCAAAAATTGTAGACAATACGTCTCGTGGCGAAAAAAAAAAATTATTCCCTTTCAAAGTGAGAACAATCATATTGCGGACAATCGCGGACCAAATCCGAGAGGTCAAGGGTCAAACCCAGGTCGATTTGGCATGGAATGCCCCCTGTAGTTCTGAGGTTTATCAATAGTTAGCATCTGAAGTGAAGATAATCGTCTAAAACTGTAACGTTAGATCGGTCGCGCCATGTAACCCCTTAAAAAAAAAGCGCTGTAATAACGATCTGAAAGTTGGTTGCAGAAGCGCGCGAAGCGCGCTATTGTGAGCTAGTATATGTATATACGTGATCGGAGACTTTCGCGTCATATTTACGGGGAAATAAATAATTGACCAACGAGTCATACCTATTGGACGGGGATACATCGGATCCTTCTTGATGGCGGTTATCCCTAGTATATTAGCATTGAAAATGCTTCCGTTTTCGCGACAGTAGTGAGGTCTGTGGGATCAAATCTTGAAATGATGCAACGGTAGTGCGTAATGAAAAGTTGAAGAATAGATATTTATGTGGCATGCGCAGAAAGTAACTGTTTATTCGGCAAGGTTATGTTTTTAGTACTCGCCGTTGCTTTACAAAGCTCGCCTTCGGCTCGCCAGGTAAAACCAACGGCGAGTACTAAAAACATAACCTTGCCGAACAGTTACTTTCTGCGCGCGCCCCATACAATATTTTTTACGGAAAAGGCATTAATATATAGTCACTTTGACGCCAGTTGAGTTCCGCACGAACTGCGTATAGGAGCTGCTGTAAAAGGTAGTAGAGAGGGGGTAACCTGCGGTATAAAGACTTTATTCCGCAACTTTGACATGCGCACTTCGAACTGCACAATCAAAGGAATAAAGACTTTATAACGCAACTTTGAACTTAGCGGTATAAAGTGCCACTTGCCGGAACGAAAACAGGCGTCAAAAAGTGACTTTTTAATGCCTGTCCCGTAAAAATAAATAATAAAACGAACAAAAACAATAGAACGAGGGACATTTAGGTGATGTAGATTTCACTGTGCACATAATGATTCTTTTCGTAACACCTGCATGGGAAGTTCGACTCCGCGCACTGTAGAGGGTGCGCGAAATGGCTGATTCCCTTACCGGCCGATAGCAGTGCTGGAATGTGGACATTCCGGCACTGTTCTCGGTCGGTAAGAGGATCAGCTATCTCGCACATTCTCCACAGTCCGCGAAGTCGGACTTTCCATATAAGGTTTTATACAAAAAACAGGATGTGGATCTCGTGCGGGTTGGCGATTCCTAACTCGTGTGAATGCCGACACTCGCCTTCGGCTCGGCATACCTCACACTCGTCCGGAATACCTCACACTCGTCCGGAATCGCCAACTTCCCGCACTTGATGCACAATATACTATAGTGTAATCATAGATGGCAATAGTAATAGCGCAGCATGTAATTAATCGCTGCGTGAAAAAAAGTTTATAAATAAATAAATGAACAAAAACAATAGAACGAGGGACATTTCGGTAATGTAGATTTCACGGTGCAAATGATGATTCGTAGTGTAATCATAGATGGCAATAATAATAGCGCAGCATGTAAATTCGTAGATTCAGATGAAAAAATGCACGACAACTAAGATAACGAAGGACATTTTCAATGCATCAGCTGCTTGCGTTACATGCAAGATCTGTAGATTTTATTTGTGTAGAAATACGCGCTCTTGCGAGCAAGTTGGTCGTTGCCTCGTGGTTGTTTTCCCGGCGTACACCACGTAGGTCCTCTCAGCCGAAATAATAATGGTGATAATAATAATAATAATTAATATACGCGAGCCCAGAGGGTGATGTCGGTCCAAAGGATTGCCTAAGTATTATTCATTTGCCATAGGGTTAACCCGAAAGCAAAGTGCCGTTAATGGTGAACCGAGGTAGACAACGGAAACGGAAGCCGCCCCGGCTGATACCTCGGTGCAATTAAAAGTTCAAATATTACCTACGTCGCGTCGCTTGATTCGCGACAGTAGAGTCAGATGCGAGACGAGAGTCGTGGATTCGCGACGTATTATACATAATACCTTACTACCACCACTCACCGCACCTATGCCTATCGCTATTCCCGAGTAAAAAGCGCCAGCCCCTCGAAAGTATCCTAAAGAACCCTTCCACCGCAGGCTGACCGAGGAGCGGTGATTTTTCCACTTTGCAGTTTGCCACAGTGGCACGGGTTGTCTCGCGCTTGCAGACCTAGCACGGACCCGTGTTATCGTATGATATAGGGTATAGTAGGAAATGCGGAAACGCACAGGATAATTGGCGACGATCTACGAAAACTTCTTCAGGCGCACCGTGCACACATTTTGCTGGTCAAGTTTTCACTTTTATCGTGTGGTCTCAAGTACACACCCGATTATTTACCGTACTGGATATTTTGAGGTCTGAGGGACAACACGCGCAGCCAAGTGCAGCAGATTCAGATTACAGCATGAGGAAGTTTTCGGACGGTCTTTCAGAGGAACGTGTTGCGAATCGTAATTTTATCACGCGGAATGTTTTATAAACCGGCGTGGCCCCTCGTAAACGTGCAGATTTCCTTTCTTTGGAGATTTCAAACGGCGTAAGGTCATTGGGAAATGTTCTGGGTGGTGGTTGTTTAAAATCGCTTACGACTTAAGTGATAGCGTCGTATGGGGAGGAGGATCGTAGCAACTTCGTAGTGGATATTATAAAAGCTAGTGCCTCTAAAATTCGTAACCCAGATGCGACCCACGTGCTTTATTGCTCCGGTGTACCGGAGGGGTGCCACGACTATGCAACTCGACCATTGAGAGTATATAGGTATATGTGTTTCCTGCACACAGACACTTATACCTACATCAGGTTTACCGTGGGCAAAACATCGCTACCTAACGGACGAGGAGATGAATGCGCCGGGATATGGAGTTTGATGGGATTGAATGAATCAAGGGGGTTTCTCGGCATGTGTGGAGGAGGATGGGAGAACGCCTTTCGTATCGAAACGTGGTCAAAACCTGCCCTGGATTATTATACCTTTAACGAAGACGAGAGAGAGAGAGATAGATAGATAGATAGAGAGAGAGAGAGAGAGAGTGAGAGAGAGAGATAGATAGATAGATAGATAGATAATTTTATTATATCCATGGCGATATTGGATAAACTGGCAGTGTATTTACAAAGGTATACACTGCCAGCAAAGAGAAAAATACAGGTGCCACTAGCGGGCGAGAGAATAATACAAATAAAAAAATACTTAAAACTAAAAGTAAAAAGAACGAGTTTACGAAAGGTAAATAAAGAGCATACAAAATAAGATAAAATAAACTAGAACTAGAAAACCGGCGGAGAGAAAAAGAAACTGAGGAAATGAATGTAGCTGCTGAAAGAAAGAAAGAAAAAGAAGGCAAGGAGCTACATGGAGAATTCCGCGGAGAACAGAAACTCCCGAAGGCGGGAGCGGAAGATCGGTAAAGATGGAGATCCACGCAATTCGGGGGGGAGGGACTCCCAAAAGAGAGAGAGAGAGAGAGAGAGCGGGTCGTCTTCGATCTAGTGACTATCCCTAACTAGTATAGTGACTGAACCCTATCTAGTGACCCGGCTGTGGCTAGAAAAGTGTTACACGCCAGTCCTAGCGCTGGCCAAATTCCCAGACTTGGAAGAAATTTCTGCTCGGGAAATTTGTCGGAAGGTGGGAACAAGTTATCGAGAGAGCACGTATATTAGGTATGTCATGCGTGCCTATACCTTCCTATATACATATAAGAAGAACTTCTTACATACCTATAAGAACAGATGTGGAAAGCTCCAAGAGCGAGGTCTGCAACGGCTCCTTTAATCTCATCTAGTTCGCACCCCAAGAGCATTCGTTGGAGAGGATCGGTTACATTAGATTCTTAATTGATAAAAATCATCCCTCACGAATGTTTCTTCGCCCCTCAGAGGGAGCGTGGAGTTTAATTGTTAGGGGGACGTGACTGCGCGGAAACGGAGGAATTATGTTTGTTCGTTCGAGTAGTCGACTCCCATAATTTTTCTCATCTTCACAGAGTATTATACCAATATTATGTATTTTCGGATAATTTAGTCCAATTACCAAATTTGGTTCCAACTGACACCTGCCGCAATATATTGCTACAGTCGATACAGTCTACTATTATACGTATTACATAATACGTTAACGCACGTCCAGATAATTGATCTATTTTTCAGTCACAAAGGATATGCATGAGTAGGCTTATACCAAGTCGCGATCATACATAGGTTTATTGTTGTTTATACCAAGTCGCGATCATACATAGGTTTATTGTTGTTGCCAATTCAAGAATTGCGTGAGGTGGGGGTGAGGTTTACATCGTCGAGTCCATATAGTCCCCGTGTAGCATGGTTCGTAGAGGGAAATGTGAAAAAAGTCCCGTACCTATACTCGGCTTCCTCGATGCGGTACGAAATCGCCTCGGATATCGCACGGCAGACGTCATCCCAGTCAGTTCTCGCGGCATCGTTCCGGAGTGTGGGGCACTGTTTCGGCCAAACCCTGGCATAAGCTGGTTTTCGCGCTTTACAGAGTTCCCGCTATCGACCCTCACTCGGCCCCCCCCCCGCCTGCGTTTACGTGTTTTTTCTCCGCACGTAAATCGGTGCAGAAATTAATCCTCCCCCAACATGCCCGCGGGTGATTAAAGTTCTAATTAACTCGACGAGAAAATGGGAACGGCACTCCAAATAGTGTCACATCTACAAAGTGATTTTTGCATTTTTGCATTTCCAGTACCCAGCGTATTCTTCAACATTCAACGCATGGCTGCAGCTTATACGAATATCTACCGGTTCATTACCAAAGTATCAAAACATCGGTAGATATCGGAATATCGTCGAAAAAGCGGAGAATCACCTATGAACGAGCCAACGCTAATACCAATAAAATCTGAATACACATTTTCGCTATCGCAGTATTTATCGAATCTACGATATTGCGGTATCGGTATTGACAGCGGATGTCAATACCGAACCGATTTATCGGAACCGATACGGAAATACCGCGCACCCCTATAGCCCGCAGCTGTATCGGCAAGTTTTTCTGGACCGAATTAGTGCAAGTATAGCAACGAGGATCTGTTCGTCGTGAAATTCTAATTTCGTGGCCGGTTTTATCACGTTAATGGTGCCGACTTGAGACAAGTCTGTGAAATACTTTCACGATTTCACGACAAAGGTTTATTTCCGAAGGTGAAACTCGGGTCGGATGCAGGGGGGGATAACGGGGCTGCATGGAAGCGTGTGTCTGTAGGCGGAGGAGAGACCCTTGCGCCAAAGTGCTGGCGAATGGGTTCATTTTTAACTCTGTCGTGCGCCGAGGCAGGGAACCCCTCATAGAAAACCAGGCTATAACTGTTGGGCCTATACTCCAACATTCTTCCTCCCTTTATACCCTCGAGTCTCGACGGTCATTAGATTCTCTCTGACGGATACGCCCGCG
Source organism: Euura lappo (assembly GCA_018257835.1). Classification (NCBI taxonomy): domain Eukaryota; kingdom Metazoa; phylum Arthropoda; class Insecta; order Hymenoptera; family Tenthredinidae; genus Euura; species Euura lappo. Next base: position 147,648 of record JAEUYN010000576.1, read on the forward strand.
GGACCCGGCACCCGGCACCTGCTGCAGGCCACAGTCGGCTCTGTATACCCGCACTACCACCTACCTAACAATAAGTGTATATTGCAATGAAAAGCTCAATCGACCGTTTGCGGGCGTATAATCGCGAGAATTTCCAATACTCAAGGTACGATTGCGAGCGACATGGTGCTCCTCTTCATCGCTCGAGAGACATAACCGGGGTCTGCACGCAGGTGCTGCCTATAATACTACGCGAATATGAGACGGATGACGATGACGATGACGATGCCGTACCCTGCACCATGCATGTGTGTCACACTGTGGATACAAAGGTAGCGCGGTGGATTGCAGCGTGCCTAACGGTTGGTGAAGTAATCAAGTGTGAGGGAGGCCTTTTGAGCGTCGTACCCCGGTATCTCTCGCGTGTGGGATGCGCTAAAGTGGTCCATTCAGCCTGCGGCCTGACGCATACTACATTACCGGAAGTGGCAGTTAAAAGCTTTATTCATCGCGTAGGATAATCTGTCTTTTAATTTCAATTATTCTCACCAAACCTATCCGTCTACGTTGTACATGTACGTGCTACACCACTCGGCCGTTACGTACGTTACACACGCGACGTCGTCATGCAATTCGGCACAAAAAACTGCGTCTAGTATCCATCGATGCATATGGCCTATAACTCGAGTATTCACAGGTGTGTTAATTACCTTCCGCAACATCTCCTCCAAGGACTCCATTTCCAGGGTGGAGTTGTTGTTCTCGGCTCGTAGCGGTTGAACCATTGATGAGACGTTTACCCTTGAAGAAAACAATACTTGTCCCGGGCACGGTGAACTGTCATCCGTATCGACGGAACGCTCGTCTTTTTTTTTTCAGCAGCAGCAATAGCAGCCTTCCTCAAATCCCATCGTCAATGATTTCTTGCCAACGACCAAATACGTGCGGAGTCGACCGAACAAACGGGGATAAGGATTCGATAAAAATTGGTCGCATGTCAACTACCCATAAATTATTAAGTCGAGCTTGAAAAAGTGCCAAGATATATTATCGCGTCGTACATGAGGCAATGAAGGTCTGTTTCAACTGTAGAATAAATTACGCTATCGCGCTTTTTGCCTCGTTTCTTCTTCATTGGTCTTTTATCGTTATTTTTTCAATTATTTTTCTCCATTTCTGTTCTTCCGTTCCACTCGATTCCATGGAGTATATAATATATTCGGTTTGTTAGTCAACCATGCCGTTGTATACCTCGAGGGCGGCACTCTCGTTCCTACATACGCACTATTTTTGGTCAGAGTATTTTTAAGCCAACTTCGGAGCGGACTTGATTTTTCAGTGAAAAAAAAAAAAAAAACTGCTGCCGACGAGAAACGCCATCCAAAGTTTTGCAATTACAAACTAATATACAACAGTAAAGTTATCTGACTGGACATTGATGGCTTTTTCACAAATTGATAGATTCATTCACTTTTAGTGTCCACCCGGCACCCGGTATGTCACTTTTGCACCAATCGAAACACCGTCAAGAAATACATGTATACATTATGCCGTACGCTGTATCAGGAATTTACAGCCGTTTAGTCACCAGGTGCTAATGAATCACGACGAGGTATACCTACGGTATAACTATAATCACGAACCGAAGAAGCGATAATGGCCACGTAGCAGGTGCAGCGCTGGGTGAGTATGTAACGAGAATCATAATCCGAATGCGGGTAAAGGGCGAACAAGAGACCGTAGTGTGGCCCGTTTTACGAACACCACCAGAGTCAAGTACACATGATCCGAGGAACCTCGCTTAAGTTGACAACCAATCTACTCCGAGAGAATCGAGGCGGAAGCACCTTGGTGAAAAGTCACCCGGTCAATTATCGGGGCCGTGATGCAAAACGAACGCAAGATTCATCGGATCGTCAAGGTTGACTCGATTTCCAAGAGAACAACCTCCGGTACCTCTGAATTCGAGGCCCACGTCAACGTGCAACTTTGCAAATGAACGAGCCGGCAAGTTGAAATTCCACATTCAATCGGTCAATTATTATTCAATGATAATTGTAATCCATCACACGATTCCATCACAAGTGATCCGCAAAACGTATTGTCGATAATCGCGAGTGGTGAAATTCTGAAATCGCGTCTCTTTTTCCTCTCCAGTCCCTCGTCACTTGTTTTTTCTAAATTCAACTTTAATCAAGTCGTGCGAGAAGAATCGCGATGCTAGGGGTGGTGCGAAATAAATCACGACGCGCCAACGTCGAGCGAAAGGTTGTTTATCGTTAGGTATGCGTTAGAACGCATCTACGATACGGAGATTCGGTGCGGTGCGGTGCAGCGCGCGCTACCCCTGTCACCGTGGCGGTAGAACTGATTCGGATTCCTCTGTGTTGGCGCCCGTAGCGGAACGTCGTGCCGACGACACGCCGACAAACCGCGCAAGCTCGCTCGCTCACACACCGAAACCGAAATACATGCCGTGACTGTACGTATATACGCGACTCTCCGAGAGCGTCCCTGCAGCCGCGCGCTGCCGGCGCGGGCGGATGCAGTGATTCGAATTGCCGGGGGCGTATCCGATTCGCGATTTCATTCCCTGACCCAACTTACCAATGTTGCCAGGAGTAAGTTATACCTACTTGTTTTTCCGTCTTCCGACCCCATACCAGCTCTTTGGGAAAACTCTGCGGCATTCGTACGCGCGATGCAGAGACGAAAATTCAACTCCCGAACGTTAATGAACGTCGAACGGTGTGAGACTCTGCTTCTTTTGAAAATCCGTGTTCCATTGCCGGATCGTCAGACGTTGATTCGTCAAGATGTTTATCCGCCACGGTGTTAGTCGGCCAACGATTTGTTTGAGACTCGGCCGCGGGTGCGGTACCTCGAAAACGTAATGCAAAGACGGCAACACTTGTTTGTTTTTTACAGTTTCAGGACGAAGATCGTCTCTTGGGGATGACCCGTGACTACGTCATTTGACAGTGTTCGATAGATTTCGGGTCGTAAACATTCGGGTGGAAATTCGGGGACGGTCTTTCCGCGGAGGAATTTCACTGCAAATACCAGTCATACCATAACGGCTGGTCATATTATACGCTGCACGGGGTCAGTTTAATAAAGCAATGTCGGTGCCCCGCAGGTTTAATTAACCAAGGTTAATACTATAAAATTAATTAATCACCAGCTGGCTCCCGGGTTACCGAATGAGAACATCCAGCCACCCATCGGATCGCGAATAGCATCGATAACCATTCCATGTGTAATGAAATGATCAGTAAATTTGAGTTGCATCGAAAATCCGACGCAGTCGCAGAGTTACGTCCAGATTATTTCCGACCTGCGGATACATTTTGCCCGTTTGACAAGCAGTGCGATCTTTTCATCATCGTAAATCGCTGTTGCTGCCGTGATGAATAAAGTGTGCAAGTGTCTATACATCACATGACTCTGTTTAAAATACATAATTGATAATACCCTAGACTCTGATCGTCAGTCGCCTGTTTCACCCACCAAACTGCTCGCTATAGCCACTCGAATGTATTGTTTCAAGTGAATTCAATGTTGGGAACTCCTCGCGTGCCTCGCCCTTTGAAAGCTCACTTTTCCCCGCCCGTTGCTTTCTCCTTCTCTCCGCAAACGCGCGCGGACCAGCCGCGGACTCGCGCTTTCCGACCATCCTTCTCTGTACATCTCTCCGGAAAGTTCGATTCTCGTGCAACTGCTACCCCTTACACCCGTTTATCCTCTCCTCTAGTCAGGGCTCTCCGAGCGAAGCGTGAAGCGAGAAGTGAGAAGCGAGGAGCTGTAGAATCTTAGGGCTCGTACAAGAGAGGCAGTAAACTTAGCCAGGCTATTTCAAGGCTTCTCGGAGTATCATCCAGAACCGTTGTCTCTAACGTCGACGACGCGACGTCCGAGTCGAGTTAACCTTGTATATTTTAGAAACCCACAAGCACAGACGGGGACGCGAGATGGCTTTCCGCTCGTTTGCGTTCCACCCGTGTAGAAAATTGTTGAGGCATCCCGAATTGAAAAGAGGCCCCTTTTAGGCATCAACAGGGCATCCACTATAAGGGATTCCTATCTTTTACCGAACTGGGGCCAAGTTAGGGCTTATTTAGGCATCCAAGTTGATTTTGTCCTGGCGTGCCCAACTAGTACCAAACTTGGGCCTAATTCGGGCTTATTTGGGTACCCAAGGTAATTTTATCTATACAGGTTTTCCCTACTGGTGCCAAACTTGGGCCAAGTTAGGATTTATTAAGGCATCCAAGTTGATTGTGTCCTGGCGTGCGCGACTAATACCAAACTTGGACCAAGTTAGGGCTTATTCAGGCACCCGAGTTGATTTTGTCCTGGCGTGCCCAACTAGTACCAAACTTGGGCCTAATTCGGGCTTATTTGGGTACCCAAGGTAATTTTATCCAGGTTTTCCCTACTGGTGCCAAACTTGGGCCAAGTTAGGATTTATTAAGGCATCCAAGTTGATTGTGTCCTGGCGTGCGCGACTAATACCAAACTTGGACCAAGTTAGGGCTTATTCAGGCACCCGAGTTGATTTTTTCCTGGCGTGCCCAACTAGTACCAAACTTGGTCCTAATTCGGGCTTATTTGGGTATCCAAGTTAATTTCATCCAGGTTTTCCCTACTGGTGCCAAACTTGGGCCAAGTTAGGGTTTATTAAGGCATCCAAGTTGATTGTGTCCTGGCATGCCCGACTAGTACCAAACTTGGGCCTAATACGGGCTTATTTGGGTATCCAAGTTAATTTCATCCAGGTTTTCCCTACTGGTGCCAAACTTGGGCCAAGTTAGGGTTTATTAAGGCATCCAAGTTGATTGTGTGCTAGCGGGCCCAACTAGTACCAAACTTGGGCCTAATTCGGGCTTATTTGGGTATCCAAGTTAATTTCATCCAGGTTTTCCCTACTGGTGCCAAACTTGGGCCAAGTTAGGGTTTATTAAGGCACCCGAGTTGATTGTGTCCTGGCGTGCCCAACTAGTACCAAACTTGGGCCTAATTCGGGCTTAGTTGGGTATCCAAGTTAATTTCATCCAGGTTTCCCCTACTGGTGCCAAACTTGGCCCAAGTTCGGGCTTATTGGGACATCCAAGTTACTTTTGTCCAGGCTTTCCTAACCTTCGCCAAACTTGGGCAAAGTTCGGGCTGATTTGGGTATCCAAGTTAATTTTGTCCATGTTTTCCTAACCTTTGCCAAACTTGGGTCAAGTTGGGGTTCATCCAAGCATTACAATTGATGTTGTCCGGAATTTCCCAGCCTGTGCCCAGCTTGGACCTAATTTGGGCTAATTTGGTTGTGAGGAAAAGTACATGATTATGACGTTGCGACATTCTCTGCTCGTTCTAATAATTAATTGCCAGTCTTTTGAGTTAGTGTTCACTGTCACTCCGAATACTATAAATTTTTGATTCGTTGCCTACTGTCAACAAAGACTTGGTGGTCGTGCGGACAGCGTACTGGATTCGTAACTGGAAGATCGAAGGGAAGCAGGTTCGGGACCGGTGGCGGACAAGAAAATTTTCATTAAATAAAAATTAGCGATTTATTAGGAGAAATGTGAATCCATCGTCAGTTGATTGAAATCTGATCGTTTCAAAGCGATACCGGAAGAGAAACTTCCAAAATAAATTTTTCAAATTTTTTTGTACTAATCGAGGATTGCCAGAGATAGCCAATATAGGCCCAAGATAGTCAACCAATGTAGGCCCAAGGTTGCCACCTAGTATGGGCCCTAGTTTGTCAGCCAATATAGGGCCGATTGATAAATCTTGTGTCGGCCCAAGTTAGGTAGGCCATATGGCGCCCAGTTGAATAACCAATATTGGCCCAAGTTTACCCGCCCGTGTGGGGCCAAATGTGAAACGCGGGACAAAACGATAAAGGCCCAATATGGGCAACCCAAGCTTGGGCCTAAATTATATTGAGGAAAATTAACTTGGCCCCTATTAGCGCCCAGACGAAATTTCTACACGGGCAGTTATCAAGACCGAGGCCCGACGACGATGATTATTAATCAACTTTTTATTTAGGTTGGTCTAGGGTAGATGAAGTGTTTTTGGCCATCAATTGTGCCATGTCAATCCCGTGTCATAAAACGCTATGGCCACAAACGGTATATTATACACAAGGTAGAAACACACTTTAACCTTTGAATAAATTGGCTTGTAACTGATTAATTATTAAGAGGCCACAGAGGACATTGGTTATGTTTCGCTAGCAATTGATTGAAATAAAAAGTACTACACACTATTCGTCAAGAATTTCCGTTTTTCCGCACATGTGAGACATTATGCTTTTTTTTTGTAAAAATTGCATAAAAAGTCTCCGATCTTGTGCCTCTGAAGCGAGCTGGAAGAAGAGTAGAATGGCCCTGAAAAAGTAATTAAAGTGTTCTAAGAGCGTGGAAAAAAGTAACGAGCGAGCAAATGAAGGTTTACGCATGCGCCGCTCATACTTCTTCCAAAATGACCACTTCCAGTACGCGTCAGAGGCACGAGATGGGGGAGTTTTGACGTACGTGTTACAAAAAATATATTTCTCATCCATACCAACCAAATTGCAGGATTCCGTTTAGATGGTGTATCAATGAATGATTTCCTGTGTTTAATCCAATGAGGTTCTTCGATTCCAGAACCGCATAGGGATTTCAGAATTGTTTCCCATTGAGGCAAACGAAAGAAGAGAAAGAATATGATGATTGTTATTCGGTATCGTAAGTCCAAGAAAAAAAAAACTCTTTCCAACGATTCAACCCATAGGGAGGGCCCTCCTCAGAACTGTAAATTTATTTATCTCTCAATTTTCAGCATTATTTGACATATAAACGAACGAACTCATTTATATAGCTACTCACAGTTATTATTCACAATTTATACAAAAGGGTGAAAGAATAATCCAGGAAGAATATGTCTGATCGCATCGGACTGGTAAATTAATCTATGAATTGTTATAATCATCTTGAATCGGGACCAACATTTGCAGGGTGGAGGAGAACTAACGATAGGCGAACGTACGATCCTAGTTTAGGTGATAAGATTCAGATATATAGAGAGTTCCATCTTCCGAAGAGATAATGTTGAAAAATTTGGGATACGTCATCGACTTGCTGGCATATCAAAACGTCAAACAATATTTGATCGCTAAGTCTGTGCACCGACTGCGCAAACTTTACCTAAAGATAGGTCGTGGAATCGATTATGGCTGAAAACGATGAGATTGAAAGTTGAGCTCGTATTCTTGAGCCTCGAGAGTTTTCGGTTCGTTGGAAAGCTTTTCTGTATCCGTGTGGCGCGAAGTGTGGAGAGAACTTGTGCTGGAGCATAATGCCACGAATACCAGGACATCATCATCCTCGGGCGTTATAGGCTGAGCCATCGAAACCCCGTACCATGATGCCTACAAGAATAGGTAGGTATATGGGTGTGTGCGATAGAAATATAAACTATAGGCGGAGAAAGTGTGCGGTCGCGGTGTCGCCCCTCTCATCCAGCCCGTTCCTGTTTGAGCGACCAGAAAGTGATAAATTGCCTTCGGTCGCATCCATCATTGTCATATACAGAGTGTGGAACCAGTACATAAACCATACCCGCGGTAGCTGGCTAAGATAATCACTGTACGTATGTACCGATGGTCCAAAAAATGAAAATGATATCTTCTGGGTATCTGGATCTCGATATGAACATGGTAATTTTTAATAATGCTTTCAGGGCTGGCACTTCCACCGGAAGCTGCATACGGGCGAGTCTTTTCCTCTCGAACCCGGCGACCCAACAACTTTGAACATCGCCCGAAAAGACGTATTGGCGAAACACTCGGTTCACGGTCCAAACTTTGCGTTGAAATCGAATTTCAACTTTTCATATTGTAATTTGACCAGGTCGTCTATGCTCTCGCACCTTGTACTCCGATCGACAACTATTCCTTCGACATGAGCTGGTTGATGAGAATTTCATTTTCTGCATCCGTGCTTATCACGCGATCAAATCATAAAATTCGGAACTCGGCACCTCGAGCGTTCGACAGGCATGTTTTACCACCAGGTAAAACCTAAAGAGAAGAAAAAAAAATGGTAATTTCTTCATACGTGAAGAAAACTGATAGTGGCGCAAATGATGTCGTCATACTGCTGCATGGCAAATCACTTTTATTTCACGGTTTCCATTTACCGCCATAAAACTAGTAACTTCTGACCAAAATGATCAATAATTTGATCGGGGGTAACTCTATTACGCCATCTTGTATTATTCTGTAAAAATAGAGGCCCTGGCCTGAGCCCCGACGCTGATCGCTCCTTTGCACGAGAGCTACCCTAACAGAGTCGAAATCCTCGCATCAATGCTCCCTCATCCGCGACGAGATTGGCGTTATTATTTACCAGAGAGCCTATTGTTCAACTCAACTCAGTCCTCGTCTGCCACGGACTCATTCAACGGCCGCTGCGGTCGCTGAATGAAGCTCGGGCTTTATCTGGACAACAATACACTCCTGCAGAGGACATTAGTATCACTCGTGCTCGTGTTACACTATACAGTATTATACGTATAATACTTGTACTTGTTCGTAGATTAAACACTGAACTTTAATGAATCAAGTGCTACTTTTTATATTCGCCTATAGGCAGGTATCGCTTTAACTAATATCAAAGTCACTATTACAAAAACTCGAACAATTTGAGGAACAGTTGTCCTCGGGAGTTTCGGTATTCGTGGTATGCTTTCCACTCTGTGATACATTTTACGTATTCGCACCACACGGCAAATCTTTCATGCGGAGCAAGGAGAATTAGGAAGTAAGCGGCCGAAGGCGGAGAGCAATACCGGGAAAATAGGCGAAGAGTGTCGTCGAATTATCGACTTGCGCTTCTGCACCCTGATGTAGGTATAAGAAGGGGTCGGGTAGGGACTCTACCCATGATCTTATTCAATAGTCTTACGGTGGTCGTTTTGCCGCTAAGACGATAATTTTGCCACATTATTCCGCTCCGGGGTAATCAACGTGAATGCTCGCTGTTGCCCGCTACTCGACCTATATCGTATGTGTAAATACCCGTGTACGTACACGCGTGATACTTCTTTGAGTTGACGTGAGTAATGTATAAAGCACAGATACCCACAGATTATGCGGTGGCGATGGGTAAACGAGGTGAGGGTTCCGGGTGCAGGTGTAGCCTACGTAGGTATTCGAGGGATTCTGAGATCCCTAATTAGCACGGACCCCTCTTGACATATTTAACGGCGAGTGGGAAACACGTGTGACGTAATCCTCCCGGAAGCTTTCCAAGTTGAGAGATTGGGACGGGAATTGAGTTAATTCGAGTAAAGGATGATTGTCGTCAGAACCTGGGGAGAAAAACCGAAAGCCATTCACACGAAATTACGGACTGGTACTCTGTACCGCGGCAGTAATCAATAGTAAGACTATACAAACGTCTAAAATTTACAGGGCTATAATCAGGGCTAGGGCAGACAGACGGCAGCGACGCGGTGGTCACTAGATATACATATACAAAACATTCGTTTCAAATCTAGAGTGAATAGATAACGAGATCCAGCGCGCATGCACACGTGCTACACGTGTGAGTGGGTATAGAGCAAAATTATTTAAGAAAAGCCGGGCCTGTCACCCACCCCCTTCGATTTGGCTGATTTTTTGTGAGCATGTTACCTACCTGGAGAGTAGTCAAAAGCCAAAATATTATGTCCCGAAAAAATTTATTGGCCGAGTTACAGTTTTTTTTCACATTTTTGACTCGAATTTGGGTATTTTCGATTATGCAAAGGTTTTTTGGACTACGTGGCTGAAAATCGGTTTCTTTATGTAAAATTGACCCAGGAACACGAATCTGGCCACAGATTTGACCTACGAGAAAAACCTACAATAATATCAGCCAAAAACACCCGAAATTGACCAAAAAAGTCCCAAATCTTGGGGAAATGGTCCAAAAAAAATTTTTTCGTCTTTCTGAGGCAGCAATCTTGTAGGAAAAGAGCCAAAGAATCCAATGACCACACCCCCAGATTTTTAGGACGAACCGTTCAAGAGATACGCGTTGTCAAAGTTGGAAAATCTTGATTTTTCTGCAAATAATGGACCTTTTTAAGGGTTCTTATTATTTTATTTCATGGAAAAGTACATTTAATTATTTTGACCAGAATCTGACGAATCTCATTTGATGAAAATAACCTATTGATACTCGATTTAGATAGTCGTGGTGGATGCCGCAAAATAGGCCTTTAGGTCGGACATTTGTCCAAAGAGGTCAAAAAAAGTCCATTATTGCCAGAAAAACAAGATTCTCCAACTTTGACAACGCGTATCTCTTGAACGGTTCGTCCTAGAAATCTGGGGGTGTGATCATTGGATTCGTTGGCTCTTTTCCTACAAGATTGCTGCCTCAGAAGGTCGAAAACATTTTTTTTTTGACCATTTCCCCAAGATTTGGGACTTTTTTGGTCAATTTCGGGTGTTTTTGGCTAATATTATTGTAGGTTTTTCTCGTAGGTCAAATCTGTGTCCAGATTCGTGTTCCTGGGTCAATTTTACATAAAGAAACCGATTTTCAGCCACGTAGTACAAAAAACCTTTGCATAATCGAAAATACCCAAATTCGAGTCAAAAATGGGAAAAAAAACTGTAACTCGGCCAATAAATTTTTTCGGGACATAATATTTTGGCTTTTGACTACTCTCTAGGTAGGTAACATGCTCACAAAAAATCAGCCAAATCGAAGGGGGTGGGTGACAGGCCCGGCTTTTCTTAAATAATTTTGCTCATATAGGTATAACAGATGAATTATGACAGTGATGCAGGTTCTTCGACTATTATGCTATTACGTGAATTACCGTAGGGCGTAGATCCTTATGCTTCGATCATTTGTACTTTTAGACATTTTCCCGAAATCGCAAGCTCTATTCGAGCCTTTTATTAGCGCAGATAAAACTCTACGGAATTGAATATTGAATAATGAATATTGATTTCCTTTGAAAGCGCGTTGTGCAAGATAAGTACCCCCCGCATAAGGTCCAAAACGCGTAGCCCGAGCGTAGCCAAAACATAGTCACTGACACTGTCAAAATTCTATACACTGCAGACATCTGCCGTTATACATATATTAATTACCCTCGTAATTACCTTATGGTTGATAAATTGGGTGCAGGTAGTACAAGCAGAGGTGGGTATAGAACTACGTTCGAAACTATTTTGTTTCTTCGAACGGTCGTCGAAACTCGTTAGGCAAGGATTGATTGGAGTTTGCATGAAAGATTATTTAAACACTGTACAATCGTATTATCTTTGTTCGTATATCAAGAGACTCGGTAGAGTCTCGAGCCAAGTACATTAAAAAAAAATTTTTTTACGCGCGAGAGACTCAACGGCTCTATATACCCGAGCGAACTCTGTTTCGGCCGAACGGCAATTTTCAAGTCGTGTTTATTCCGTCTTCGTGACAAATATCGCTTTTCGCATGCAAGGTTTTGAATCTGGGTGCGAAATGCTCTCATTTAAGCCCAATTTGAACGTAATCAGTTAACTGAGAGCTTAGATATAATCAATTATAGATTTCTGATACCCCGTTTCATCGCCAATTTCATTTTCTCCAGTCGTTTCAAGGCCGTTTCAAATTCTGAATATATAATACTATAGACAGTCGTTCGAGTAATAGGGAAGTTACATGGCGCTGAAATATTACAGAGTTTCCGATCTATCTAGTATCATACATGCAAACAGACGAAACAACATTGTCTATGGCCGTCAAGTTACCGACCGTGTTGTCGTTCCATGTCGGCTGCTAGTGCGGCTGCTAGATTAAGTGAGGTTAGGTTCTGCTAGGTTGACGAAGCGGTCAACAAGAGTTTTTATTACGAATTTGCGTATGTTAACTATTATTACCGTTGGACATATTAATGTGACGTTATTTACGACTTATTTATGATGGGATAAGAAACAATGAAATTTATGATTCTCCACTGAAGTGAATATATGATTTCTACGAGAATGAGATAAATCATTGAAATTCGGGAATACATAACCTATGGGATTGATCGTGCTACATCGTAATTGAATTGAAATAATACTCTACGATGTTGAACGTTCGCATCATGCTCTGTGTTGTGTAAAAATATTAATTCGGGCGAGCGATTTATTGATATTCGACGAGTCCTAAGGAATAACCGGAATAACAGACGTATATCTCGGCGGACAGTCTAGAGCAGACGTAACTCGGAATACGCATCGAGGCGATTATAGAGCTCCGTACACATTTCCTACCCGGTTTCAGGAGTTATGTTTCAGTTCTAAACTGTCCACCGAACACGTCTGTTTCCGCAGAAGTTATTGATATGAGCAATCATTCAGTTTTGGTTATATTTTCTGACGCCTAGTTCTAGCTCCACAGAGAAAATGTGTACGCTGCAGTATGCTCCGGAGGTTTTCTTCGATGACTTAGCTTTAAATTTTCACGTTGCGGAACAGCTCTTGGAGCACTCGATTAACACGACGTCAAATCATCGGATTCTGACGATAAGAATACCTTGATGGACCGGAGCGAACGGACGAATCTTGCCATGCAATCTAATAACAGAAGTACTATCTCGGAAGACTTTATTGAGTGTTTATCGACAGTTATTAATTGATTTTGATATATTTCCATACTGTTATTAAGTTATTATTTTTGTAGGAAATCATAAAAACATTATACTGGAGCATGGCAGGATACGGATTTCCACTTATGCTGAAGTCCATTGTCGGATAATTTGAAAAGTATTCATCCGGCCAACGTATTCCCTTGAGGGGAGACTTCGGTGAAATTTTGTGAATCGCTATCAGATGTCAAATTAAAATTTTTTCCAACAGTTCCTGAGTAATGGTAGTATAGACTGTGAAAAAAAATTTTCAGCCTTCTCCGATGAAGGTGTAAGCGCAAGAAACCTCGCGCAGAAGATTTTGCCCACCGCTGCCAAAATTCCTTGCTTCTACACTTTCACCGCAGGAGGGTTACAGTTTGTTTCCGCACCCTGCATACCGTATACAAAAGTACTGGACGGACTTTTTATATACATATACGTATATATTCAAAATTCAAATTCGCAAATTTAAAAATAATGACATGATAGAGGCAACTAGTTATAAACCTGCGTGCAAGTAACTCCACCAATGCCGGTCCCAAGTCCGGATGAGAAAAAAGGAGGTTTGCACGCAGGGTTACACGTTGCGAATATTCACCAATTTGTTAACTTCATCATATATCGGCTGCTTCATATGAGAGCCAGTCGACAAACAATAACGTTTCATTCGAAGACTCTGATAATTGCATATTGGCGTTCCATATTCGTCTAATAGACTTCTCAGAGTTTTATTGGATCTGTTTTCCAAAGCAAAATACCTTCGTTCTATCTGAACAACAATCTTCACCTATACTTATTCGTTGGAGTACAATATCTTCTATGTCTTCTATGAATTATAGAAATCCGACCGAGCGAGCGTAGCGAGCGAGCACAAATATGAGGTGGTTCAACGTAATTTTACAAAAAGGAGTGATATCCCCCAAAAAAGCACCTCTGGTGCAAAAACCTTCGCCAAGTACATTAAAATCTTCCTCCAAAAAATTGTCTTCCACAAAAAGTCTTCCTCCACAAAATTGTCTTCCACAAAAAGTCTTCCTCCAAAAATTCGACTTCCTTAAAAGTTCTTCCTTCAAAAAGATCTCTAAAAAAAAATTGAAATCAGATGTAACTGCCAAGTACAACAGAATACGAATGAAATCCTACTACATGGCGTCGTGCTCGTTCACTAGCTACGCTCGCTCACTCGATTGGTTTTTTAAATAATTTGTGACGTCATAAAAATTAGGAGCAAAAAGTGACCAAACGATAAAATTGTAGAAAAAAAAATACACATAAATTTGTAAAAAAAAATTGTAGAACAAAGTTTTGGAAATAAAAATTTGAAAAAAAAAAATGTTTAAACAAAATTTTGGGAGTGGTACTTGGCGGGCTTTTATAGCAATGCATTAGACTGTCACGTAAACATGTAACCTAGTTTCACTTGCCCACACCTGGCCCGCAAAGTACCACGGACAAAATTTTGTTTAAACATTTTTTTTTTTTTCAAATTTTTATTTCCAAAACTT
>JAEUYN010000577.1:0-62097 GCA_018257835.1 Euura lappo
TCGATACATGTTTTGATTTGGATCGTCTTGATATTTTTTTATTAAATCGGCTACATGCGTGTCTTCTTTTTGTAACTTTTCTAAATTTTTCAAATTTTTAGCTAATATTGAATCTAGTTGTATCTCAAATTTTTCAACTTTGTTTATCTCGACTTTTAAACTCGCTATCAACGCTTTGTTAACACTTGGAATTGTCAGTTTATTTGATTCTGTCTTTGCTTCTTTTCCATCGATATTCCTACTGTAAAAATCCGCGACGATGTTATCTACGCCCCTGCAGTGTTTTATTTTAAACGTGTACTGTTGAAGTATCATACTCCATCGCATTAGACGAGCATTTTGAAATTCCGTGCTGTTTAAAAACGTTAAAGCTTTGTGATCTGTTATTAACTCGAATGTACTTCCTATTAAATAAATCCTGAATTTTGTGATTGAGTATACTATTGCGAGCAGTTCTTTTTCAGTTGTATTGTATCTTACTTCGACTTTCGAAAGGCATCTACTGACTAGTGCTACGATTTTATGATTTTTTTCATCGTCTTCTTGATATAGAATTCCACTGATTCCCAAATCACTTGCATCGGTTTGTACTTTGAACATACGGTTCGGTAAATAATGGCTTATAGTTACGCAATTTATGAAATTATTTTTTATATCTTGAAATGCTTTCGTGTGAACGTCCGTCCATTTCCATATCGCGTTGTCTTCGAGCAAATCTCGTAAAGGTGTGACGTAATTTGAATACTTTAAGCAAAATTGCCGGTAGAAGTTACATGATCCCAAGAAACCTTGCAGTTGTTTTTTATTATTAGGTATAGGAAAATTTCTGATTACTTCTAACTTTTTTGGATCTGGCCTCACGCCAAGAGATGAAATTTCAAACCCAAGAAACAAAACTGACTCCTGTCAAAATAGTGACTTACTTAGACGTATCGTGAAGTTGTGTTTCATTAATTGGCCAAATATTTGATTAAGATGTTTTAGGTGCGACTCGAAATCTGTAGAGGATATTAAGATATCATCGATATAACACGTTAAGAAGGAGCTAGATTCATTCCCTAAAGCCATATTTAAAGCTCGGATGAACCCACTTCCTGCCGTTTTTAAACCGAATGGTATCCTACAGAATTGATATAACGTGCCATTGTGTAAAAAGGCAGTATACGGTCTCGATTCTTTTGCAAGCGGGATTTGCCAGTACCCGTGAGTGAGATCTGTTGATGTCATGAATTTTGCATCCTGATATTTTCTCAATAATTCATCAATAGGTGGTGGTGATTCGTTATCTGACTCAATTATATCATTTAGAAATCTGGCGTCTAAACACACTCTAACTTGATTCTCTTTTTTAGTTACGATCCGTAATGGGTTACAGTATGGACTTGTGGATCTTTCTATAATTCCGGCTTCTAACATTTCTTTTATTTCTAAATTTGCTGCATTTCTGAATTTAAGTGGTATTGGATACGATCGTCTTACTATAGGTTTGCCCTTGAGTAACTTAATGGAATGTTCATAGATGTCTGTGCATCCTGCTTTATCTGAGAATAGTTGTTTATGTTTAATTAACATTTCTTCAAGCTTGTTTTTCTGACCTTCATCCAACCTCGTAAGATTATTCACGATCGTTCGAACGTCCTCAAAAAAATTTTGGTCTGCGTTTTCTACCTGTATGCTACGAACACGGTAACAACTGATTTCTTCAAAAAAATTGTGATCTTCGTTATCTATAGATTCTGCAAAGTGGTCTTGTTCTTCGAAATTTTTTTCATAAAAGTTATGGTCTTCTGCTTCTTCGTGTCTTTCTGTTATTTGTTCACACTCTACTTCACTTTGTTTTACGTTATTAGCTGTTTCATTTGGCTCGCAGTTGTTTACTTCTCTTGTTTTTTCTACTTCACTCTCAACGACTGTTAAACTTCTATTTTTTTTTTCAATTTCAACCTTATCACTAACATCTTCAATAATATTCATATCAATACAAGGATTATCACAATTTTTTACGAAATCATCAGTTTCCTTAATACTATCATCAAATTCGACCGTACTTCTGACGTCGTTATCAGTGTTCATATTCATACTTAAACTATCATTATTTTTTAAGAAATCATCTATCTCCTCCTCTTCTCTTATTAATGACAGCAAAATTTCGCTATTATCTACTTCATTATCAATTTCAACATCATCAATTTTTATAATTTCACACAAAATTTCAACCTCTTCTTCATTTTTTGCGAAATTATTCTCTGAATTTATATTTCTGTTTGTTTCTGCTTCATTTTCTTTGCAATGCTTGCTGACTGACTCTAAGTTTACGTGATCATTTTCAGTGATATGAAAACTACACTCAATGTCAGTTCTTTCGGCATTCCTTTCAGCACTATCTCTAGTGCATGCCTTTTCATCATGTGGAATTAGGTTTTCATTGCGATTTGGCTCTACGTTAATTATTTGTACATATGTTTTCTGTTTCCATGCAAACGACTTTACTTTTTCTGAGGACTCCCGACCGTACGAAATCAATTCAGGCTCGACAAACACGCCGTTTATCTCTACCGTTTGTAGGCCGTAATCCAATCTCACCCTATTCAAAAATAACCAGTCGCTGCCAAAGATTATGCTATTCGTTAGATGCGGTATTATTAAAAAGATCGTACTGATTCTATTTTTTCCCACCGAAACATCCACCATTATTTGACGTTTTACCGGAGTAGTTTTCTTTCCAATTGCAGACAAAACCATTACGTTATTAACCGGAAGTTCATTTAAAATGTGTTTCGCGCGTAAAACATTGTACAGTTTCTCCGATATGCATGTGATTTGGCTTCCTGTATCTATAAGTGCTGCTAATTTTTGTCCTAAAATATTTGTACATACATATAAACCTTCAGATATATTTTTTTCCACATTGTTCGGCACTTCTTCGTTATTTTCTAGAACATCGTATGAAAGATCCTTTGCTAATTCAATATACTTACAACCCGATGTCGGATCCTTACACATCGCGTTGTTTACTAGTTTAAATTGCTTCTATTTTGACTTTGATAATTGTTGACAAACGGTAACTGAGGTGGTGGATACTGAAAGTTTGGAAGTGCTATTGTTGCATTATTTTGTGGATATCTTGGAAAAAAAGATGTATTTTGAGCTTGCCCGTGCTGTTGATTTGAATTTTGATAATTTGACTGTACCTGTGATCCAGCTCTGTTACTGTTATGATTATAACCATTGTTACTTGTTTGATAACCGGTTGGTTGGCTTCTATAATCGTTATATTGTGTACTTCCAACATTTGAGTTCTTATTGCCGCTATGACCATTTTGAAATTTACGTTTATCATTTTCTCTTTCTTCAAAATCCGTATCCAAGTATGCTATTGCATTTTCGACCGATTTCAAATCATTCATATTAACGGTAGCTAATGCATCTCGAATTCTCCAGGGTAGTTGTTGAATAATTGTATAGTTAATCTCAAATTGACTCAACTTCGGCGTGAAATATTTCGCTTCTCGTACTTGTTTAAAGAAATAGGTCTGGAGTGAACCGTCTTGTTTTTGATATCGTTTTGAACTCCATTTACTTTTTGCTTTGATTTGAGTAGGTATTGAATAAAACTTTTCCAGAAACTTTGCTTTGAAATCATCGTACGTGGTAACACCCTCCTTTGATGCATCCCACCATACCCTTGCTTTACCTTGTAATCTATTTTCTACGATCGGAATTTTATACTGTTCAGTTATATTTTTTAATTTGAAATAATTCTCTAAATTTTCGATATATATTCTTTTGGATTTGAGCAATCTTCGTCTGAAAATTCTGGCGCTTTGGCATCGATATGAGTTTGTTGCAAGGCAGTTAACAATCCACTTACCGAGATGACTTCGTTATTTGCTCTTTGTGCGGGAGGCGCGGTTCTCAGCTGATCGAGTGCTGCTTGTTGCTGTTCGTTCTGTGTTTTCAGCATCTGGATTTGTCGAGTCAAATCCTGGTTCTGCTCATTTGCCGTCGTTAGCTGTTCTACTCGATTTCGAAGCTGACCCAAGTTAGCCATTTCCTCCTTGAGACGCCTCAGTTCCTCCTCCATTTTCTTAGTTTTTTGCTCGTTCTTACTGCTTACTGGAGTGTGCACCACTTTGGACCTAGTTTGAACAGGAGTGCGATGAGCCATAAATTTAACCAATTTTGCTTAAAATCTATTTTCTTTTCGTGTAAACGCGAGATGTATATACAGGGTGGTTTGGAATGCTCCCACTTTGAGGTCATCAGCGGGTTCCTCGACGCAAAATAAGACGAAAATCATTCCTGCAATTTTTTTGTTAGAGCCATGGTTTCCAAGTAATAGCCGATCAGAGTCCGCCAATCCTAGCGCAGATCAGCGACCGGCTCAGGGCCGTCGCACAGTGGCTCGAAATCGTTAAAAACCGACCGAAACTACAAAAAAGACGAAAATTGTGACAAAAAGTTTTCGGGGTCGCTGATTACGAATCTGGACTCAAAATTATCAAAAACAAGATGGCGGCCCCAATATGGCGGCCGGAGACGATCAAAAATCGTCAGATATACGTGAAACTCGATACTCGGGGGTTCGCAGGGTCTCTGATTACGAATCTGAACTCAAAATTATCAAAAACAAGATGGCGGCCCCAATACGGCGGCCGGAGACGATCAAAAATCGTCAGATATACGTGAAACTCGATACTCGGGGGTTTGCAGGGTCGCTGAATACGATTCTGAACTCAAAATTATCAGAAACAAAATGGCGGCCACAATATGGTGGCCTAAGATGCTCAAAAGTCGTCAGATTTGCAGACTTCCTAATAAGCTCTCTAGCACTCATATGATACCCGAAATATTTTTCCGATATTGTTCAATTAGATTTCGAGTTGAATGTACTAGCTTTCGTATTGTTGTATTTTTCACAATTTGTCGTTACATATACGAACACATGCTCCTAATTGTATCATACGAAATATGAATTATTAGCATAAGCACGAAACTTCCAGAGTCGCTTAAAAATGACGCGATGCGGCGCGCCAGCCAGCCAGTGTCCGTATTATAAGACCAAAAAACTGCCGCACGCCAAGTCCGGAAAGCGCCCGTCCACACTGTAATTCATCTTATCGCGAGGAAGGTACCGAGGGTGGCTAAAATTTTTTCGAATTCTTTCAGGTAATAGTATAAACTTGAGACCTAAACTCGTTTCATCACCTGATCTGGCAGTATACGTAACTTTGAGGTTAGTTAAGAACGAAAATCGTCAAAATTTACTGTCTTTGTTATGTTCAGCAATCTACATCAGCAATGATGTTCAGATCAAACAAACGTGACAAACATGTGATCTGAGGCTTTCTTATTTACTGGCCAAGGTGTGTATACTATTTTTCTGCTCGACGCAGCCGGAAAGCGGCAACTTCGTTTAGCGCAGCGGCCAGAAAGTTGCCGCTTTCCGGCCGGAGGGCAGAAAAAAGTATGACCGATCTTTGCATTTTTCTGAACCGGTATTTGTGAATGAAAAAGAATGTGGTGAAATTAGGCTGTGCGAATAGCGTTTGAATTAAATTGGGAATTTGAGCTTTCTAATAATTCGAATCATCGAACAGTTTGAGTTTTCGAATAATTCGACACATTTGAAGTATTCGAATCGTTGAAATATCCTATCCTATCCTATTATTCGCGCTTTTCGAACTCCTCGATTTTTTTTTAGATTCGGACCTTGTGAAGATTGGAATCAACCGAATAAGTCGAGTACGTATTATTCGTGTTATTCGATCCGAATACCCAACATTTCAATATCATGTCAATAGAGCTCTATTTTTCCGCTCACTCGGTTCAACTAATTTCTTCCTATATTCCAGGCAGGATACATATCCACAGTCGAACAACGAACAAATATGTACGAACAATTCGAGAGATAGAAATCCTCGTCTTGATTTTTATTTCGCAAGCAGGTGAGAGTGGAGCTAGCTTTGAACACATTCAGGAATAAAGGAATAAAGAGTTCAAAAGAGTTCGATAAGAATTCGAAAAAATTTTAGCCACCCTCGGTACCTTCCTCGCGATAAGATGAATTACAGTGTGGACGAGCGCTTCCCGCGGACTTGGCGTGCGGCAGTTTTTCGGTCTTATAATACGGACACTGGCTGACGCGCCGCATCGCGTCATTTTCAAGCGACTCTGGAAGTTTCGTGCTTATGCTAATAATTCATATTTCGGATGATACAATGATGAGCATGTGTTCGTAGATGTAACGACAAATTGTAACAAATACCACAATACGAAAGCTAGTACAATCAACTCGAAATCTAATTGTACAATATCGGAAAAATATTTCGGGTATCATATGAGTGTTAGAGAACTCGTGTCGAATGTTGTGATTTTTATCTTTGATCAACGTTGTGTCGGTTTGTGGTGTTATTTCAGGATCTGGAGAGAAAAGTATGATGTTATTAGGAAGTCTGCAAATCTGACGACTTTTGAGCATCTTAGGCCACCATATTATGGCCGCCATTTTGTTTCTGATAATTTTGAGTTCAGATTCGTATTCAGCGACCCTGCAAGCCCCCGAGTATCGAGTTTCACGTATATCTGACGATTTTTGATCGTCTCCGGCCGCCATATTGGGGCCGCCATCTTGTTTTTGATAATTTTGAGTTCAGATTCGTAATCAGAGACCCTGCGAACCCCCGAGTATCGAGTTTTACGTATATCTGACGATTTTTGATCGTCTCCGGC
Organism: Euura lappo; assembly: GCA_018257835.1. Taxonomy (NCBI): domain Eukaryota; kingdom Metazoa; phylum Arthropoda; class Insecta; order Hymenoptera; family Tenthredinidae; genus Euura; species Euura lappo. Next base: position 6,733 of record JAEUYN010000577.1, read on the forward strand.
CGCCATATTGGGGCCGCCATCTTGTTTTTGATAATTTTGAGTCCAGATTCGTAATCAGCGACCCCGAAAACTTTTTGTCACAATTTTCGTCTTTTTTGTAGTTTCGGTCGGTTTTTAACGATTTCGAGCCACTGTGCGACGGCCCTGAGCCGGTCGCTGATCTGCGCTAGGATTGGCGGACTCTGATCGGCTATTACTTGGAAACCATGGCTCTAACAAAAAAATTGCAGGAATGATTTTCGTCTTATTTTGCGTCGCGGAACCCGCTGATGACCTCAAAGTGGGAGCATTCCAAACCACCCTGTATATTCAAATCATTTATAAATACCATATATCTTTAAAATCTTTATAAATAAATAACTAAATATTCTTGCCAAATTTCATTCAATTTAATAATTCTTATTTAAATTCCTAATAATATTTCCTAAAATTCATTATATAATTCTAAAATCAAAATATTCACTAAATCCTAACTTAATTATTATTCTCTAAAAAAAATTCCATTTTCAATATTCTATACTTGTTTTCCTTTTCAACCACCTTGTATATAATTTGAAACTGTATATGTATATATAATCTATCTAAACCTACTACACAATAGATCAATATTTCAAAACATTTGGTATATTTCTTCTTCCTATCCCTACGCCTCTAATGTAAACAAGTATGTATGCAAAAACTATCTCCTGATATCTTATGCCTACTCAAATATACTGTGGTTTCGTTTCAACGGAAAATTTAAAATTTGCAATTTTCTGTTAACTATATAATAATTACATTTAAAATTACATAAATCATTCATTCCATCATTCACACTTGTCCTTGTTCGGGCGCCATTTATAACGGATTTTAGATGTTCTTCCGTTATTTTTTTACATAGAGAGTATATAATCTGGTGAGAAGGATCAAGGATATAAAAATTACAAATCAATAAAGGTCATCAAATTAATCTTGATAATGCTGGTAGGAAAAAGTGTATTCTCCCAGCGTTTATTGCAACTCAAGGTAAGATTATATGCACGGAATCTGCCGTGTTGTACAAATGTACGAATTTTTGACCAAATTTGATACAATAAAAAAAATAACAACCACATTCACACACCATTCATGCCTTAAAACACGCCGTTGAATAGATAATATCGGATAATAACGTTTATGGGCAATTTGTCTTCCAAGATTCTAAATTTTGCATGACTCGATAATATTAGTGACTCTAAATTGTACAAATTACAAATTTTATTGTTACTTCCATAAATACGCTGTTGCTCATTGTTACGACTCAATTTCGCAGTTCTAAGTATTGTGACACAGTACGCCTACAATACAAAGAATATTATGATTACTTAACTCGATTTTTTATCCATCGGTGATATTTGGCCAGCGGCTCCGTAGATCGATCTTTCCTGATAATGTTCGTGTCCTCGAAAATCAATATTGGTCGTCACCAATGATTTTTCGGTAGTCAATCGCTCTCAGGCTTCGTAGTTCAGGTAGATGTTGGTTCAACCGATTTATTGGATGTAATTTCGAACGAGTTGTAATGAATTTACGTGAGTTATAGCAGAATGTTGCATACTTCGAGATTTCAATTCAATTTTATGAGTATTGTGTAACTTTGAGTTCAAACAGACGAGAATGATAGCAAAGGGAATTTCAGTCGACTTGTCGGCTCGGCGTCTTCCTAGCGAGAGAGAGAATCTTGTCCTCTCGGAAATACGATTATGAATTTTGACTCGAGCTGTTATGGTATAATTTGACCCTTGACTAGTTCGTCTATCGGTAACTTATTTTCACATTTATACTAATATAGATTGCTGATAGGTGTCGCCATCGATACCTGTCACACTGTAGATAACACTTCACTTCCAAATTTTATACTAAACCTAAAACTGCTTTGTTTGCTTCTACCTGCTTCATCCCAACCTTACCTATTCCAATGAGTAACTATCTACGGGTCTAAGCACCAATCCGGTGGTTACTCATCCTTACATCAAAATTAATAAATTAAGTAGCAAATAGGTAATGGATTGGACACCTGCTTCAGTAGCCCTAATGTAAATTCAAATGATTAAACTACACAAACAAAAGTATTGTTACACTTCACTATCTCGGCGGGGAGTTTGATAGATTTGAATTTTGCGATAGAGTGTCAGCCTTAAAATCGCAAATTGTAAAATGTCTTAATAATGATGGTTAGTTATATAAAAGTTAGTTTATAAAGTTGGAAAAATGTAATGGAGAGGGGTGAATAATAAAATAATTAATCATATAGTATATTGAATACATTTTTATTTATCCATTCATTATTACACTCTAATTAATATTAACTTAAACTAATTTTCTCACAACACCGCTGATCGGGTTGTAGTCTACGATGCGATCGTGTATAATCAGGCAATAAGCTGAAGTATTTGAGGGCATGATGGCACGAGTTTCAAATTCCAAACGAATATCCACCGGGCCGCTTTTCAACGATTCATTCTGTCTCGAGCAATCTATGGCCACGAGCGGTGCTTTGGTCAAAAATTTACCCCGCGAGAGCAGAGGTTCGGGTTCTTTGTCATAATACGCCGGTTGAAAGTTCGTGTACATATCATAGAGAATGGCGTATTGGCTTTTGCTAATATCGAGATTCATGCTAGCATAGGGATAGCACTGTGAGTTGAGATAAAGTTTCACATCTCTGATCTGGCAATGATCAAATTCGCTAGCATTTTTCTTCGCATCATTCCGCCGTCCGGTCTGGAAGCCCAGTATTACGTGTCTCGGTTTCTCCAGCTGCGTTGACGTTTTCACTACCCATATGTGTCTCGTTGTCTGCGGCAGCATCGGATACTCGTACATCTCCCAGGAGCGGAAACTCATAGATATGGCCGGATCAGGGGCGATGTAACTCAACTGCTTCAGCTTTTCATTATCCGCGAGTTTGATGTACGGTAGCAACCATTCAATTTTTTCGATTGAAATTTTCACATCCTCCGTCACCGATTGTAGAATGGCGTTCAAATCGGTACTTGATCTTGTCAAAATCAACTCGTGTTTGGCGTTAACGATGATTCGGTTATAATCCTCGGCAAATCCCAGCAGGATATTCAGCGGTATGATGAGGTCAAAGTATCCCTTGGCATTAGCTATTGCCGTATCGTCGTCGTCGCACAACCAACCGGTGTAGTCCAGGAAGTGCTGCTGTCCGGGCGTCAAAGATAGATATCCCTTATAAGATATCCCTTCATAATACTGGTCATTCCAACGTTCACATTTTGATCGATCTCATGCCCGTTCAATTCGTAGCGGATGGACGCAAACAGATGACCAATAGCCATATCAACCAGACTGGTGGTTGCGACAGCGGTTTTGCCATCAGCCTTTGTAATTCTGCCGTGAATGTGTAGCGAACTTTTGCCCGGCAATACACATGCATCTTGATTTTGAGCAACGATTCGAATCTCATCGTTGTTCTTGAACGAGGACGATGCGTATGGCTGATGCGCATGTATCTCACAGTGGGCGATCGATTCATCGAACGCCACGGGGTTTTGAATTCTGATCATTTTCGCCATGGTATTATGCACAAAACACAACGAATTTTTAATTTCCAAAATCGCCACGAAGTCGAAGTCCTAGGTTCTGGAGAAACTGAGCGTTCAGACGTGTCACTCGAATCAGAGGAGCTCGATGACTGATGATGTTTGGGCATGGTGCCGCGTTTATATATCCTGCGCCAGATCGTCTCGCCGTCTCGAAAACAATTCCCATTATCACGCAGATTTAATGTGTAGCCGTATGGTTATAGTTTCCTCACGAAAATTCACCTGCATCCCATCTTGATAAACTATCCGCAATTGCAGATGATGTATCGTCTTGACGGTGGCTGGGAGGTAAATGACGTCGGTCGGCACTTCCACAATCTTATATCCGTGCGGAACGGTGGGAAAAAATTCGTGAATCGTGTTAGCACGTTTTCCGTTTATGTACGCGCCCGTCGTTATATTGCACTCAACGCGTAAGGCATTGATTTTGAGTATTGCCACGGGTAATTCAGATTTATGAGTTATGCCAATCGACCAAAAAGGCTCGCATGAGTGAAAAAAATAAAAATCGTCCCATCTGTCTGCAATTTGGTTTACTCATTCGAAAGACCTTCACGAAGAGAAAACAAATATTATGGCATTGAAATTTTCAATCTAAGTCCTTATAAAATGTCGTAGAAATTGGTGTTTCCATAACACAAAAATTATCAGCAACGTTCCATTATTTTCAAGTTTACTCTGCGCTAAATAGAACTAGGCAGGAGGTTTCCGGTTTGCGTAAAGAAGACGGGTGACAGTTAAACAACACCGCGGATTTAATTAAAAAGTGACAGTAAAGGGGAGTAGAGTGGAGTTGGAAAGGTGGCAAGTGAGTAAGGGTGTGCAAACGGAAAAGGACAGGGACAGAAAAAACGGGGTGAGTGAACAGAGGTGGGTGCACGGAGGGTAAAAAGGGTCAAGTGACAAGTGAGGTTAGACAGCGCGGAAGCCCGCGCACGCGCGAAGACGGCGGAGCTAGATACCACGCTAGTCAGGTACCAGTGGGTGTCAAGAGCGATGGTGGTGACGCGCGACGACGACTCGGGAAGGTTGAAGGGGAGAGACGGGGGAACTGGGCGCGGGAACAGTTCAAACCAGGCAGACGGTACTGGGGAGATAGAACAGCGTTCGGTGGAGAGTAAAGGCGCGCCGGGCCGGCCGACTACGGCGCAGGTGTTGGAGAGAGAGGGAGCAAAGATCTCGCCAGCAATAGAGAAATTCCTGGTGAACAGGAAGAACGAGAACAAAGGGGACACGGTAGAAGGAGAAGCGGCGGAAGAGGGGGACGAGAAAGACGGGGGGATTGATAGACAAGAAAAGGTCGAGATCAAATGGAGAAGAGGACGACGAGTCGGAGGAGTGGGAAGAAATAGGGAGAAAGGGAGGCAAGAGGCCGAACAAAAGCAAATCTCCAAGAGAAACGAGGAAGGATGCAGAAAAGGAAGAAGGAGAAACGGTAGGAAGCATAGGAAGAAAGCTAAACGACCTGATGGGGCTACTGAAGCACAATTCCGAGATACAGGAAAGGAGCGTGAAGAGAATAGAGGAGAACGGAAAGGAGACCAACAGAGAGGTGGCGGTACTAGCAAAGAAGCTAGAAGCTTCCAACGAAGCGTGGAGGAAGGAAAAGGCAGAAATGGAGGAGAGGATAAGGAGGCTGGAAAAAGAATAAGAAGAGTGGATGGAGAGAGAAAACAAGACTAGAAGGGAGTGGGAGAAGAACATGAAAGACAAGATTGAAGCGAAAATCAGGAAAAACAACGACAAAGAAAGGGAGGAAGAAGAGAAAAGAAGAAAATGGGAAGAGAAAGTAGAGGAGAAAGTAAAAGAGAAAGGTGGGACTCAAGGAGAAGAAGGGAGAGTGAGAGTGCTAGAAAGGAAGATAAGGGTAATAGACAACGAGATGGAAAGACAAGAGAGACAAAAGAGGAAGAGAAACGTAGTGGTCAGAGGAAGGGAAATAGAAGAGGCAACAAACAAGACAGAGGTAGCGATAAGCGCACTGAGCACAGCAGCAGGAGGACCCGTCGAAGTGGAAGACACGCAGGTGATAACGGGAGAAATCGGAGGGATGGTTATAGTAAAAATAAAGACGTGGGAAGAAAAAAGAAAGGTCATGAAAGGGAAGAAAACTCTAAGGAAAAGGAAGATATACATAGACGATGACCTGACAAGGAGGGAGAGAGAGATACAGAAACTGATAAGAGAGAGAGCGAAGGAACTGAGCGGACAGGGGCACACAACGACAACGGGATACCAGAGGATGTGGATTGACGGCAAGAGACACGACTGGTGTGACAGGACCGAAACAATAGGACCAATAGGACCAGCGGGAGTGCGGGAAAGCCAGACGAGGCAGGGGGAAGAGGAAGGGAGGCAGTAGGGATGCTATTTTGGAACGTAGCAGGATGCAGGAGCAAGGATGAAGATTTCTGGGAGTACGTGGAAGGATTTGACGTAGTAGGACTAACGGAAACATGGATTGAAGAGAGAGATTGGGACAACTGGGAGAGAAGACTACCGAAGGGATGGTCCTGGAAGCACCAAGGGGCTACGAGAGAGGCGACGAGAGGGAGGGCATGCGGGGGGATACTGACGGGTGTAAGAGACGAGCTGAACATAGATAGATAGATAGATAGATATATTCATTTTACCCATGGCAATGTTGGGTAAGCATGTGGCGCACTTACAAAGGCTATGCACCACAAGCAAAGGAAGAAGGTACATCTGCCAATAAAGGCGAAAGAATAATACAAATAAAAAAGAAAAAAAAGCTTAAAAAAGCTAAACACTAGTAGTAAAGATAAGATAGGAATAGAGATATTGTGAAAGACTGGAACGGGAAGAAGCGGAGGTGTGTATGCTAGGTGTCGAGATGAGCGTCGGATGGAGAGACGACAGGAGGCTCAGCTTCGAACTTTTCGAGATCTTCAGGCGAGCAAATACGCCGAGTAGGATCACCATCGCGAAACTTGACGAAGACAACACCGGCACTGTGCCAGACGTATCTGAAGCCCCTGGCCTTGGCCGCAGAGCGGGTAGCGACGAGGAGCTTGTAGATATCCGAAGGGAGAGATTCGTTCACATGAATGACCGATGGGGGACACGAGGGCCGAGGGTCGAGATCGGAGGTACGCAAGATGCCTCTAGCCTTCTTCGCGTCAAGCAGCCTGAGGCAGAGTTCACGGGATCGGAATCTGGCAACGATGGGAATCGGGGAGTTATTAATATCCCGTCGAGCCCTAGAACGGGCAACAAGGAAACGGGTCGCCAAAACATCTCCGGCGGCTAGGGGCACACCAAGGGCGGAAGAAACGTGCGAAACACACTTAGGAATGCCATCAGACGTTGAGCAGGGAATTCCGCTGAAGATAAGCTCAGACTCGGAGAGTCGAGCAGAGGCAAGCAGAGAGTCGAACATAGAGGAGAGGGACACAGAGGAAAGAGAGGGAATTCAAAAGAGGAAGATAAAGGTGGGGAAAGAAAAATGGACGATAGTAACGATATACAACAAAGGGGGAAGAAAAGAGAAGCTGGAAGAAATGGTCAACAAGGTGGAAGAGGAGGGAAGGAGATATAAGATGGTCATCGGAGGCGACTTCAATGCGAGGATAGGCAGAGAAGGAGGAAGGGAAGCAGAAGAAGGGGAAAGGGGGGATGAAGGGGGCAGGGAGTCGAGAGACAAAGAGAAAAACGCAGAAGGAGAGGCGCTACTAGAGGTGGTAGCGGAGAACGGATGGACGATACTGAATGGCAGCGTGAACGGGGACGAAGAGGGGGCCTATACATACATAAAAGGAACCCACAAGACGATCATAGACTACGCAATGGTGAACGAGAAGGCCTGGGAGGACATACAAGAGTTTAAGGTGGAGGATAGGACAGAGTCGGACCACCAACCGATAACGGTGAGGACGGGAGGGGAAGAGAGAACAAAAACAAGAGAGAAGAAAACCAAACAGGTGCAACTATGGGGGGAGAAAGAGAAAGTGGAATTCAAGAGGAGAATAGAGGAAGCAGAATGGGGAGCAGAAGGTAGTTGGGAGGAGCTGAGCGGAGTGATAAGGGGAGCGACTGTAACAGATACAAGAAAGACGGAGTGGAAAACAGGGAAGAACGAGTGGTGGGATAAAGAGTGTAGGAGAGACAAGAAAGAACTAGGGAAAACATGGAAGAGAGCAAGGAAAGGGAACACAGCAGAAGGGTACGAGGAGGCAAGAAGAAAGAGAAAGGAATATAATGAGAGATGCGAGAGTAAGAGGAAACAGTGGAAAAGAGAAGAAGAACGGAAACTGGAGAAAATAAGCACGGAGACAGAAGCGTGGGAGTACGTAAATAAGTACAGAAAGAAAAGAGAAGGGGTGTGAAGCAAGCGAAGCGGGTGTAGTAAGAAGAGAAGGGGTAGGGAGAAAACAGGTTACGAGAGCGGAGGTACAAGAGCAAATTAAGAAACTTAAGGACAAGAAGGCGCCAGGAGGAGACGGAATAAAAAACGAGGCCTGGATCCATGGGGGTGAAAAAGTGGGCGATAAGCTATGGGAGGTAACTAAAAAGACGTGGGAAGGGGGAGGGTACCCACAAGAGTGGAGGGACGGAGTGATAGTACCAATCTACAAGAGAGGGAACAAGGGGGAAGTAAAGAATTACAGAGGGGTAACGCTCACATGTACAGCTTATAAAGTGTACACGGCGATAATAAATAAAAGGATAATGAAGGAGATGGAGGAGAAAGGAAAGTTCGGCGAGACGCAGGCGGGGCTTAGGAAGGGAAGAGGAACAATGGATAACATCTACATCCTGAATCAAGTGATACAGAGAAGGATAGCGAAGACAAGGGGGAAAGTATTCCTAACTTTCATAGACTTGAAGGCGGCTTTTGATAAGCTGGACAGGGAGGTGTTGTGGAAGACGATGGAAGAAAGGGAGGTGAGTGAAGAATTGATAGAGAAGGTAAAAGAGATATACATATACAGAAACGAGGTGTAGAGTGAGAACAGGAGACAAGCTATCAGAAGGTTTTTGGGTGGAAAAAGGGGTGAGACAGGGATGCCCCCTGAGCCCAACGCTATTCAATATTTATATAGCCGACCTTGAGGAAGTGATAAAGAGGGGACAGGATGGAGGAGTAGTAATTGGAAATGAAAAGGTATGGACCTTGGGATACGCGGACGAAATAGTTTTCATGGCGGAGACGCAAGAAGAAAGGAAAGAGATGATAAAAAGGGGGGAGAGATATTTTGAAAAGAAAAAACTGACGCTAAACACGGAGAAAACAAAAGTGATGGTATGCTGCAAGGGGGGAGGAAGGAGAACGAAGATAGAATGGACCTGGGGAGGAAGGGAACTGGAGAAGACGAAACCGATGGACTACCTGGGCTACAGATTCAAGAAGTACGGGGGGCAGGAAGAGCACGTGAGAGAAAGAGTTAGAAGGGCGAACCTAGCCATGGGCAAAATATGGAGTATAGGGGAGAGAAATTTCCCAGGAGACATCAGGTGGCGGCTGAAACTGTTCGACACGGTGATAAAAAGTATCATATTCTATGGTGTAGAGATATGGGGGTGGAAGGAGAGGGGGGAGGTAGAAAAGACACAGGAGAAATACCTAAAATAGATATTGGGCCTGGAGAGAACCACACCGGGATACGCAGTGAGAGAGGAAACGAAACGAGACAAGTTAAGGGTAACAGCGGGCAACAGAGCAATAGAATTCGAAGAAAAGATAATAAGGGAACAAACAAAGAAGCTACTAATGGAATGCCGGAGGGAGACGAGAAGGGATGAGACGAGGGGGGAAAGAACAAAGTGGATGGAGGAGAGGGAGGGGTACCTAAACAGAAGCGGAATCAGCTCGGCGTGGGTAGAGATGGAAAGGATGAATGGGGGAACAACGAGAGAAATAATAGGAAAAAGGGACAGGGAAATACAAGAACAGGAAAGGAGAATAAGAATTCAAGAATCGAGAAGTAACCCAAGATACAAGTTAGTAATGACGGAAAATATGGTACCAGAGTACATAAGAAATAACAAGGGAAGGAAGGATACAGGGATAAGGACGGTAGCGAGGCTAAGATGTGGAAATGAAGAAAGAAGAAACAAGTATTGGCTGGGAGAAGAAGAAAGAAAATGCAGGATATGCAAAAGAGAAGAGGAATCGCTGGAACATTTGACCGAAAACTGCACGGAAAGCCTGAGATGGAACGAGGGAGTCGAAAACCTGATGAGTGAGAGCGGCAGGGGTGCGGAATGGGGCACGAGGCCGGAGAGAGAGAGGCGAGAGGCACGGGCGAGGCTAGAGGGGGAGCAGGGGCAAAGGGAGGGCGAGAAGGGTAGACCTCTCACCAGGGAGCTCGGACGGACGACAGCAGAGAGGGGAGGGGACAGCTGACAAAGAAAATAAATGGAAGAAAGAGAAATAAATGTATATATCGTCCTATATTATAAAGATATATCACCGCTGCCGCCGCCGCCGCTGCACAGTGGGACGAAACCCCGAATTCGTCCCCATAATTCCGAAAAGTGAATTTTGGATTCGGGGAATTTTGACCCTCGGGTGGGGTAGAGAAATGATTGGTGCATTCAAACCTCGAAGGGTATGGTCGTCCGTTCCATACCTGGCTCGATACATTAGTTCAAAGCCAGCCTTCGTTGAGAGTGCACGCGGCGAGTGAAAACGTAAGGAAAAACAGCGAACTTCAAAGTTCAATAACTCGAAAGTTATTTAAGCGATTTCGATTTTTCAAAATGGATTCTACTCCTGGAGGTATGTAGAAAATATTTCTGTATGAGTTAAATTGAAAAGTCACGTTCATCTGCTTGAAATACGACCATGTTTGGTACCCTGTGAAAACGATATAATTTTCGAGACTTATACTTTCAAATGGACAAAAAGTAGGGAACTCCAGGAGACTCCGCTTTGATTCAAGTCTTAGGTTCTAGATCAGTCTTTCAACTATCGAAAACGTTTTAGATCATCTGCCATTTTTTGCCGATTAGCGTAGTTTTTTAGTTAGCGTGAGCGAGTACGCAGCCTTCTACCACGCGCGAGGCCCCGGCTGGCGCGGCGGCCGGCTGACGAGCGTCCGGGTCTGCCAGGTGTTCAATACGTACAATAGGGAACTTATACCGGTTTTTAACGTGTATAGGGTGTCCGTAACAAAGTAGTACCTACGGTTATTCTAGAGTCACACTGTTCATTATGATTTTTATTTATGATTTGGTTGAGGAAAAAAATTAATTTCAGGAAGAATTCAGTTTATCCAATGAGTTTCATGGTATTTTATTAATTGTAGTTTACGTTAAATATTGCAAGTTCTCATATGCAAATCAATTTCTAATTTTCTGTTGCTTTATTACAGGGTCTAGTACCGACGACAATTTACTATATACCCGGAGGGAGGTCCTCGTTATTGTGAAAGGGCATTTGAATGAACCATTCGCCGATTTATTGGAACACCTTTCAGCAGAAATTTTCAACAAAAGTGGACGTTCGGTGCTCATTCAGGAGGATATGAAGAAGTCTTTGTCGACCCTATTTGCCAAAATGCGAACAAAGTGGCAATCGGTCAACAGGTATCAAGACAGCTTTTACAACAAATACGAGAAATGGCTCGATGGGCACGTGTCCTTTCCGGTACCTGCTCCTTCTCAGAAGACACCTGCAGTGACCGCGACCGCTGCACGTGGTCCCCGTTCTAAGGACTTCGAGTCATTAAGTGAAAATTCGAAACGAAGGAAGACCGAAGAAGTCCGTGCAACGTTGACTACAAGCGAGTTGGCATATGCTACTCAAATGAGCCTTCGATCTTCAGGACAACTGGATGCTGCGAAAATTGTGAAGGATGCAACGCAGACGAGTCCAACGAGAGCCTCAAAGTATCGAACAGCTTTTGAGACAAAACGCGAAGAACCATTATCTGCAGATGCTGCGCTTTCCTTTTTGGTGGACCGTAAATTGTCGAAGAGTGACTACCAAGCACTGAGATCACTGAGTGTTGCACAGCATAGTCGTCTCATTCCTCCGTACTCGAAAGTAGCAGAAGCCAAAAACCTGTGTTATCCACCCCATACGGCTACTACTATTACGGAGAGCAAAGCAGAAGTTCAGTTACAGGCTTTGTTGGACCATACTGTTCAGCGTATTCTATTACTTCAACGGGAAGTTATTTCGAGTATAGCAGCTGAGGATGTAAAAAAGATGACCCTCATTTCCAAATGGGGCTGTGACGGAAGTTCTGGACAAAGTGCATACAAGCAGAAATTTGAAGATGACAGCATTTCGGATACAAGTGTGTTCTTCACTTCGGTTGTGCCATTACAACTCGTATCTGTCGATTGTAAATCGAATGCTGAAATTGTGATTTGGAAGAACCCTAGGCCTTCATCTCCACGGTTTTGTAGACCACTAAGATTACAGTTTCTGCACGAAAACACGGATTCAACAGTCGACGAAGAACGCTACATCAATGACCAGATAAAGACACTTGTTCCTTACGAAACAATCATAAATCAGAACGAAATCTCAGTTGCATTCCAAATGACATTAACAATGATCGATGGGAAAGTTTGTAACGCATTGACATCAACGAGTTCGGCTCAACGTTGCTATCTATGTGGAGCTACATCCAAAAATTTCAACGACATCGATGCTCTTCTCGAAAGAACAGTCAACGAAGAGAATTTCAAGTTTCGACTATCTACTTTGCATGGGTGGATACGTTTTTTCGAATGTTGTTTACATTTGTCCTACAAAATGAAAATAAAGAAATGGCAAGCACGTACTGAGGAAGAAAAGGGGATTGTACAAGAGAGCAAGAGGGTTGTTCAGAAGGGCTTTCAAACGCAATTAGGACTAATCGTCGATTATCCGAAGCCTGGATACGGCAGTACTAATGATGGGAATACAGCTCGGCGCTTTTTCGAAAACTCTACGGTGTCTGCAATGATAACAGGTGTCGACGAAAAATTAATCATACGCTTCTACGCTATTCTGCAGGCTATTTCGAGTGGCCATGCGATTAATATCGACAAATTTCGAAACTATGCAATAGAAACTGCACGACTATTTGTACAGCTTTACCCGTGGTATTATATGCCTACTTCGGTGCACAAACTTCTGATCCATCTACCAGAAATAATAGCTCATGCATTGTTACCAATCGGCCAGTTATCTGAAGATGCTCAGGAAGCTCGGAACAAGGACATCAAAAGTATCCGAGAAAATTTATCACGAAAGTGTTCGAGATCAAAAACAATGGAAGATGTTTGGAACCGGCTGATGGTAACATCTGATCCGTACATTTCCAGCCTCCGTAAATTGCCACAGAAGAAAATGCGAAGTTTAACTCCGGAAGCTGTAGAATTGTTGATCCCACCTACAATAACGAGTCAATCTACAGTAGAAACGGATTCTGAATTTGACGACGATGATTCGGATGAGGAAATTGTATTCCACTAATTTTATAAGCCTTCACATTTCATGACATTAATACCGAAAAATAAAAATTCTTCATTTCTGTATATGCATATGCCTAAACATTTCCCACCATTTTGTTTCTGAGATTTTTGACTTCGGATTCGTAATCAGCGACCCCAAAAACCCCCGAGTACCGACTTTCACTCGAATCCATTAGGTTTTTGAAGAAATTTGTAACCGTTTTTGGTCCGCCATTTTGTTTTCGAGATTTTTGACTTCGGATTCGTAATCAGCGATCCCAAAAACCCCCGAGTACCGACTTTCACTCGAATCCATTAGGTTTTCGAAGAAATTTGTAACCGTTTTTGGTCCGCCATTTTGTTTTCGAGATTTTTGACTTCGGATTCGTAATCAGCGACCCCAAAAACCCACGAGTACCGACTTTCACCCGAATTCATTGGGTTTTTGAATTATGGGTACAAATTCGGGGTTTCGTCCCACTGTGCGCTGTTTCAGCAATCGACCCCCCCCCCCCTTCCACCCTTTCGAAGCGCGCCAACCCCCCGTTCGGTGTTTATGGGGCATTCCACGTCAAACCGACCCCCCATGAGCGTGACCCCCTGGGATTTCGATGCCCAATGGATTTTTTGGTTCGTTTTGGTCAAAAATGATGCCTCTAATTTTTTTTTAATTTTTCCGACATTATTGAAGGTCTTATGGTGACCTCAAATATCATCATCAAGATGGACATTTTTAAAATCGATGATTATTTTTTGTAAAATCAGGGACTCGAAAACACATCGTTTGGTCATAGTCCGATCATGGGATGAAAATGCTAACATTTTTTTTTTCAATTTTTGATTTTGCAAAAAAATATCGATAAAATTCTAATCATGGTTTTTTGTAGTAAAAAATAAAAGAAAAAGAAACTTCGTCTTGGTGAAATTTGATTTTCTTGTTGGTTCAGTTGAAGCGACGCGCATACTTATATGTCAGTTGATTGCGTTTTTTTTCGAATCGAGCATCGTTTTTGGCGTTTTACTCCTGAACCAACAAGAAAATAAAATTTCACCAAGACGAAGTTTCTTTTTGTTTTATTTTTCACTACGAAAAACCATGATTAGAATTTTTTCGATATTTTTTTGCAAAATCAAAAATTGAAAAAAAAAATGTCAGCATTTTCATCCCATGATCGGACTATGACCAAACGATGTGTTTTCGAGTCCCTGATTTCACAAAAAAAAATCAACGATTTAAAAAATGTCCATCTTGATGATGATATTTGAGGTCACCCTACGACCTTCAATAATGTCGGAAAAATTAAAAAAAAAATTAGAGGCATTATTTTTGACCAAAACGAACCAAAAAATCCATTGGGCATCGAAATCCCAGTGGGTCACGCTCATGGGGGGTCGGTTTGACGTGGAATGCCCCTTATACATATTTGTGGTCATTTTTTTATCTATTCATGTAGAAAGTGATATAGATTTTTGTTAAATTCGTGAAGTTGGAATTGTGTTATACCTACATCAAAAAATTTTGTAGACTCATTAGTAATATTAAATTTTTATCGATTTCGACATATCCTCGGATATATTCATATGATACATATGGGGCATTCCACGCCCACGTCAACTTGTCCAGTGTTATACCCTGACTGGATTTTTGAGAATTGTTTCAGATTTTTGAAAAGGGGCATTCTCAATCAACTTCAAAAATGTATAACAAATTAACGATTTGATCGGAAAATCTAAAAAAAAAAAAATCAGACGTGTTTTTACTGGGTAGAATGTTAGAAAAAAACATGGAATGATTTTGAGATCGTCGGGGTTTAACACTCGTCGAGTTGGCGTGGAATGCCCCATATGTATATCAATGTATCGGATTCGTTATCCATCTGTTACGGCCCGTCCTCATTTTTCACAAATTCCAAAGGATGCGCAGTCGGCGCATTCCTGCACACGCTCGATTGCCTGATTTTAAGCAATATCAATACAAGGAAAGAATGAGTCAATCCAGGGGCATTCACACCGTAAACTGCTGATGTCGGGCTTACCACATCAATAGTTTACGAAATTAGAGCAACCCGAAGTACATTTAAGGGGTACTGCGGGAGTTGCTCGTTAGTCAAAATCTGCCATTGTGGTGAGTGTTGCTCGGCAAAGTGACCAGCCACCCCGGAGTTCACAGTGACGTCACACCTAGTCAACGGGCCAGTATTCGGACGTGACGGCAGAGTAAGTCCAGGGACGTGGATTTGGAAGGTTGAAGGGACTCAAGGTTTCTACCGGAACAGGCCGCTCCTGTTGGGTTGAATAAAGAAACGAGTCCAGCTGATACACCTACTCCCGGTCCCCTGGCCAGGCACCGATCGTCATACTTGGAAACCCGTGGCAGGTTAAATCGAAGGGACTTCACCGTGACTCCTGGGTGACACACTCTTTGACTCATCTCTCCCTTTTTCCTTTCCGTTCTTTGTTTATATATTATTTTATATTGATTGATTTCGAAGATTAGTTTATTTCAATTATAATAGTAGTTGTTTATTGTTAGCCTTTCTTATCCTTTTTAATTGTCAATAAACTCAAGGTTTGGTTCACGGATTATCAATAAATCAGGTCACCTTATCATTTCACTCCTCCCATATCTCAGAATAGCAGGTGTCCTCAGGACTTTATTCGAGCTAACCCCACGAGAGTGATCTTCAGCCGCTCGAAGATTACTCTCAATAATAAAAAACACAGCAACCGTAGCCTTCAGCTCGGTTGCACGTAATAATTGGTGCTAAGTGTGGGGTACGCTCAAACTGCGAAATCTGAGAATTGGTTGAGTGACCTAGTAAGAACCTGAGCCGTATACAACCGCGGCTTCTTGATACTTCGCGAAATCGCTGACTTGACACATTCCAATCGCGCGGTCATATGTAGAGTAACGTTTTGAAATTGTTTAAAGTGATTTGAGTTAGTATTAAAGTTTTTTTTGTTATTTTATATTATTATCATTACTTCCTTTCCTACCTTACCACTACCCAAACCATCCCTGTAAAATGGCAACCACCGACAACTTGTTGACAACCCTCATCGAGTACACCAAGAGCACAAGGAACAGGGATACCCTCTACAAGGCTGTGGACCGAATCCCTGAGTTTGATGGCGAGGAGCCACCACTCTGCGAAGTTGCCCGCCGAATCAGCGATGGGTATGCGCTAATCGACGGAGACGAGGAAGCGGAGTATGTGAAGCTGGTCCTCACCCGACTAACCGGTGCAGCTCGTGTCAGCGTCGAGGGCAAAACCTTCTCGACTGTCGAAGCCTTGCTCACACATCTGAAGAAGCGATACGCTCCGGGACGTGATCCAGCGTCATTCCTTGCTGAATTGGGACGACTGCAAATTCAGGACAGGGAGAGTTTGGCAAACTATATTGGCCGAAAATCAAGCCTAGTTAACAAGGCACGAGCAGCGATCCGTAGCGCCTACAGAAATAGTGCCGAGAACATCGAGCAGACGGAAAAAACTGCGCTGGACAACTTTCTGAGGGGGCTACCAGATCGAATTTTCTACGCCGTGTCACCAAAATCACCAGCAACTCTAGATGATGCCTACGATCTCGTCATCGAGGAGGACAGAATACGCCGGAATAGACGACAAGCCCTGGGAGGCCATAGAGATAGGTCGGAGTCACCTGGGCGCTCATATTCAGAGTATCGTGACCGCGGAGGTTACGACCCCGGACACTACAGAGGACCTTCCTACAACTCCAGCGGAGAACACGAGAGCCGTCACCGTGGCCGACGCGACAACATCATCACGACAACAACAGATGACAGCACTCCGACCAGCGGGGACCGGCAACGTCGACCAAGACGTTACGACTTTAGTCCATCAGCACTGGCAAGGGTCTTCAGCGCCGGGATGAGAGCATTAGGTAATAGCAATTCACGTTCCCCCTCCAGAGAACGTTCACCTTCTGTTGACAGGGAACCGTTTTGCAACTATTGCAAAAAACGAGGACACGTGATCGAGCTTTGCCAGGAACTAATGCGCAAACAACAGGAAATGCAAGGCCAGGCACGCAGATCAATCTCGCGAGAACATCGGTCACCAGGAAGAGGAGACTCGTCGGACTTCTCTACGAAGTCTTTAAACTACGAGGGCGGACGACACGACGCCGAACCGATGGAAGCCAGGAGGAACGTCCGGTTCGAGGACGGGGGGAGGAAAGATGTTCAGAGGGAGCTCGCACCCTCTGCCACATTTCGCAGGCCCCAGCACCCAGAATCCGCATCAGAGCGCCAGAGCTGGAAGAAGGGGAAGGACAATTCATCGTAGACACTGGAGCTGGAGTGAACCTAGTGCACATCGATGCACTGGGAGAGTCGGCGCCGGTCATAGACAAAACGGTAGCAACAATCCTGGGTGTGTCACAAGAGCCATTGTACACGCTCGGGACCACGACCCTCACTACCCTGGGCAAGACTAGTCTATTCTACGTCTACGACAGTCCCAGCATAAGCGGAGATGGCCTCCTCGGGACACCCTTCTGCCTGGAGCACCAAGCGGAGATATCGTACCATCACAAAACAGTCGTTTCCTGCGAAGCGCCTATTAAACCTATCCCTTTTTGTAACAGACGGGAGATTGACAACGTGGAAAAGGAATACCGCAAAGCGACTCTGCGACTGGCTGCCCGAAGCAGGACTCAGATCTGTATCCCCGTGACGAACAATGGCTTGAAGGAAGGATACCTGCCCCGTATCACTACGCCGCCGAAAGTTTACATTGGCGGGGTAGCCGTAAGGAATCACGACGGATATTGCTACACGATGGCCATGAATACGAGCGATGAGGAGGTGGAAATCACCATCGCACCCCAAGAACTGGAGCCCTATGACTTAACGATGGACGACGCCGAATCAGAGGAGGAACCAGAAGAGGATCACCACCTGGATCGAGTCACTCGGATCATCAACGGACTGCGTACTGAACATCTAAACGCAGAGGAGAGGAAGCACATGATCGATATCGTAAAGGAATTCCCAGATTGTTTTCATCTACCCGGTGACAGACTGGGAAAAACAGGTACGCTGACGCATAAAATTACCACCACTGATAATGTGCCAATTCACACCAGGCAATACCGCTTCCCTCCGGTCCATCAAGAGGAGATCCAGAAGCAGGTCGGAGGACTACTTCGTGATGGGATTATACAGCCTTCGTCCTCTCCATACAACTCACCGTTATGGATCGTCCCGAAGAAACCGGACTCACAAGGAAACAAGCGCTGGAGGATGGTAGCTGACTACAGAGCATTGAACGAGAAAACAGTCGGTGACAGCTATCCACTCCCGATCATCACGGACATCTTGGACAGAGTAGGAGGAGCAAAGTACTTCTCCGTGTTCGATCTCGCCAGCGGTTTCCACCAGATCGGCATGGACCCGGAGGATCAGCAGAAGACCGCATTTTCCACGGCAAATGGACACTATGAGTATACCCGAATGCCGTTTGGTCTGAGGAACGCGCCTGCAACCTTTCAACGCCTTATGGACCTGGTGTTAAGCGGTTTACAAGGGCCGGAGCTGTTCGTATACCTGGATGATATCGTCGTGTACTCATCGAACCTGCAGCAACACGGGTACAGAGTGAAGCGACTGATGCAACGCTTGAGAAAACACGGACTTGAGCTACAAATCGACAAGTGTGAATTTCTTCACACTGAGGTTACATACCTTGGACATATCCTTGACGAGTCAGGCGTGCGACCAAACCCGAAAACCCTACAAGCCGTCAGGGACTTCCCCATACCTACCCAAAAGAAAAACATCAAACAGTTTCTAGGCCTAGCGGGTTATTATAGGAGGTTCATTCCTAACTTTTCAGATCGAGCTAGACCAATGCAGTTATTACTAAAGAAGAGTGCAGCTTTCGCATGGGGGGAGGAGCAACAACGAAGCTTCGAGGACCTCAGGGATGCTCTCTGCGAGGAACCTGTGCTCCGATATCCGGATTTCGCTGAGAAGTTTGTACTGACGACGGACGCTTCTGATTTCGCAATAGGCGCCGTGCTTGGCCAAGGACCGAAGGGAGAGGAGCGACCCGTGAGCTACGCCTCTCGAATCCTGACCAAAGCAGAAACCAACTATTCTACCTCCGAGAAGGAATGCCTCGCCGTAATCTACGCCATCAATTACTTCAGGCCTTACCTGTACGGCAGGGAATTCACTCTCTACACGGATCACCAGGCTCTTGTGTGGTTGCATAATCACCAGGACCCCAGCTCGAGACTGACTCGGTGGAGATTGCGTTTAGCTGAATACAACTTCAAGATCATCTACAAGAAGGGAACAGCGAACGCCAACGCTGACGCACTCTCTCGTAACCCAGTTGCAACGTGCTTACCAGCGAACCTGAGGGATAGGAAAGACCCTGATTACAAGCCGCTAGCTGCTCCGAGACGTAATCTAGACGCAAGCACTATAGCCAGCCGATTACGTAATAACCCGAGAGTTGCACCCATCACCTATGGCAACAGAAACGACTCCATGGACGCTTCAATGAGTCTAGGAACGAGTATCCAGGATCAGCACTCATCCACCCGGCACGAGCTCTCTACCACCACGAATCCTGACGAATCGAATTTTGAGGCAGAGGACGACGAAAGCGATGAGTCCTCTCTAAATACCACAGTACAAGCAAGCCAGGTGCATGATGTCAACGAAGATACCATCGACGGACCTTGTGAATTGACTACCGACCAGGAAGAGTTCCAGGAAATGCTTCAGGAGAGAGATCCTACCACGAGCCAAGTAATCCAAGATTTGCTACACAGAGAGTTTCCTGGACCATGGTCGCCCCGACGCGATCACGACTCCAGTGAGTCAGAGTTCGAGGAAGGTAACGCTACAGGATTGTTGGAGTCTTCTACTACTAGAAACTTATCCGACCAACAAACCGCGGAAGCAACGCAACAACAGCTAAACCAGGAACTTGATGACATGGTACTCGAGACTGAGCCTCTAACGATAGAAGAGGCGAAGGAGAAAATAAAGGAGCTATCGAGGTCCTTGGCAATTGCATCCACCAGCAGGGTACCACCCACGTCATCTCATCGGGACGAAGACAACCCTGCAAGCCCATTAGCTGGACCGGAATCTACTAACCAAGACCGCAGGAAAAGGGTATCATTTCTGCCGACTCCCCGAAAATCTTTACTACCAACGGGAAGGTCAACGCCGTACGGGTCACCGAGTGGATCTTCAGAATCTTCAGACGAGGAGTTACCAGCGAAAACTCCCCGACAGCGAAACGAGGGCAGCCTAATTGCTATCGATGACGCCACGGAGCATGACGACACCAGCGACGAGGAAGTAGACCGACGCCCGACACGTAATCTGAGATCCGGTCGAGTCACGAGTGTGAATGACCGCACACTCAAAGTCTATGTAACCACTGTAACATGACAGTTTTCACCTGTCGTTACAAAAAGTCCCGAACCCCAACGTACCAGTAATAAAGAACATCCCATGAGAAAATGTAAAGGAATGCCTGAAACTCCTTTTGAATCCCGCGCCGAAACAGACCCTGCCTGGTGGCCGTGACGATACAAGCGAACCGAGTCGATATTAATTCCTGTTTTATTTGAACTCTCCTTACATGTAAACGCACGACGCTACGAAGCTACGACCACGAACAAAGACACAGAAACTGACACTAGAGAAGGCCAGGGGTTCACAAACGATCAGCGGGGCAATAGCCTCCTGGGCATAAAGATCAGCGAGGGACGAGTGGTCGGCGGACGAGATTCCCGCACCTGAAGAGCCTGCAATGAAATACGAGCCGCCAAGGAACCAGGAGCCCCAGATCGAGAACCCCTGCGGGACAAGACGACGATAACTCTGAACGTGGCGAGGATCGAGACGGCTGCGTCAGCCCTTTGACACTAAGTTAGGCACAGGTTGCGTAACCAATAACAGGACGGGGATCCTGGGTCGATTGCGAATCGATAACCCTAGGAGTGGGGATACGCCGGCGAGCCGGCGACACGCTGTCTACCACTTGCGATTAGGCCCTTGCCAAGTAGAGGCGATTTAGAGAGAGTGTTTGCCCTGTTGCTTTGAACTTTGCTTGAAAACGAACTTGAAACGAACTTCCCGGTTCCTTATCCGTTGGGGTTATTAGAATCATATCGAAAAGCCATTAGAATCTGTGTGTGGGAGACGATCCGGCGGGACGAGATCCCAAGCAGGGAAAAAGAAAACACGATCGACGGTGAGTCCAAGCCTTTACCTCGTGCCTAAATCAACCAGTGGCCATCTTGAAATTTGAAAATAACGGCCTCGTGTCTTGAAAATTGCCCTGGTTGTCTCTCGACGGACCCTGAGTGGTCGGCCGTAGCCAGCGTCTTCTACAGAATCACAATTACAGTCAATAAAACAGAGAATCTTGTGTCTTGAACTGTTAACTTTGTCTAAACGGGAACTTATTGAATCGGAGATCGTCACGGCACGCCTCGTGGGCGACGTTGCGGGGCGAGACCCTAGTATGGATGCGTAGCGGCGTAGTCTATTAGCTTTCTTTCAATTTCAGCCTCCTAGAGGACTAGTCATTATTAAATTTCGGTCAACTAGCAGCGCAAGTCGTTTATTATAGGAAATTCACCCTGCGTAAGGCTGGGGATTGCTTCGAGTGGGGTCAGGACCTCACGTCGAATCTTAGAAAGTAAGCTAGACCTCGTGTCGAAGCTGTACCGGTCACTTTTGCTGTGTGGCTCACTCTTCGGCGAGCTTGCTAGAGGAATTATCCTCAGTAACTTAGTAACGTCGCGGATTACTTTATCAAGAATCGGTACAGGCTCGACGGGCGTTCCAAAAAAAACCGCACTCAAGCTCATGGCCTTCCGCCTTAGCCCCTACGCGGGCCTAGTCCTCCTATAATCAGCTCTTGTTATCAATTATTTCATAGAATTAAGACCTTGAATTGTTTTCGAGTCAGCCCTACGCGGGCCGTTGTTATTATTTGCTTAGTTGAAGAATTTATCTTTTGTTACTTTGACATAAGTAGATTGTGACAGCCATGGAGAGTCATAACAAACGGGTGTCAGGTTACACCTCGCCGTGTCGGGTTACACCTCGCCGCCGTCCTTGCCCCCCTCCCCCGTCCCCCTCACTGCGATGCTGCGGCCGGCTGTGACTCGGATCAGTGACCTGCTGACTCGGCTGAAAATTATTTATCTTAAAAATCCAAGATGGCGTCCCCGTCTCCCGATCTCCCGCTGCTTATTCTCTAAATCCTGGAAATCTCAACTATTACTACTTAAATTTAAAAACCCTGAAAATCTCGGCTATTACTACTTAAATTTAGATACCTGAAATATGGGGAAAATAGGTTGTCGGAATAATCACCATGTATTTTTTCAATATTCTTTTTTTATTCTTAAATCTAATATACAGTGATTTCTTAGCCTATTCTTATGCTATTGTGACGTAGTGGTATTTTTCAAGCTCTTAAATCTAATATATGTGATGTAGTGGTATTTTTTTAACTTGTGTGTGACGTAGTGGTTTTTTTGTGATGTTTTTTTTTTATTCTTATCCTATTCTTACGCTATGTGTGTAACGTAGTGGGGTGAAAATTGTAGCTGGGCTACTGGTTGATCGAGAACAAAAACGTGACAGATTTGCCAATTTATTTCGCACACTTTTTGAAGCATTTCTGAATGCAGACTAACCGTGTGCAACTGTTTTTATCATAGTTTTTTACCTTATCGACTAGGCACTTGTAAAACTTAGCAGCTATGAAATCGTTTCTTATATAATCGTCCGTAAAAATGTCCGTAAACTCCTCGAGAGTGTAACCACTGTGCATATAATGCAAAAACATAACACAAAACTGGCCACACACGTCCGAAAAGGCACTCTGAAGCTGGCGCGTGTTACACCTGTAGCGTGGGCAGTTTCTCTGGAGGCGACGTAGATGGTGTGGGACAAGAGGCGGTAATCCGTAGCTGTCGAAGTAGACGCCGTTCCCCGAGACGTCGGTGTAGAAGGCCACCCAGTGGCTTCCGGATTTTCTGTGGTCATCGGTATTGGCAACCAGAGCGACGGGATGGGACCACCGCCAAGGTATCCTATCGGCCGGATAGACACCACGGGTTTCCGCAGAAATTAGATTTAGAACTCTCTGTATCTCCAGACTGTTCATCGTCCCGCGATGCGCTGTCGTCGACGGTGTCGATACCTCCGATCTCCGAAGAATGATTTTTCAACCAGGCTTTCAGCTGGCTCGCCCGATTAAGCGAGCATGTGAAGGCGTGGCGAGTCGGGACCCCGTGGTGAAGACAACGTGTACCCGAACGCGGTAGATCCCTGAATGACGGACACGCGCCACCCTCGAGGTTTGTTATAACCCTGGAGGTTATGATCTGGAGCAGCTGCGCCTTTTCGTGCCCCCGGGTGTAGATATTCCGCGCTCTACGCGCGACACCGCGTAACTTAGCGTTGATCTCGCTGCAGTCGATATCGCCGTCAAACCACTCGAACCCGTGATGCATCCTCGAGAGATAATTATTTTTATCCCGAGCCGACGCTGGAAGATCCCCAAACGCGCACGGTGGAGTAACGACCCAGTGCCCGATGTGATCCATATCGACCGAAACGACGCTGACCTCTTTCATGATGAATCGGTCAGAGGCGTCGTAAAATCCTTGAATGTCGATAACGTAATCCATGATCGTGTTAGCGAGTAGTGAAGTGGGTAAAGTGCGGCGATTGATCGAGAACTGAGGAGATGGAGATTCGTCTTGTGAGGCAGCAAGGTGTGATCCCCACCCGCTCATCCTCGGGGTACGTGCAACAATGTGCTGATGCTGCACACTGCTCGTCCCAGCGCACCTGGCTTGACCGCCGCGGCGGGGAGGGAAGGTTTGTACCGAGGTGGTAGCACGTAGAGATACCGGCTATTGTACTAATCACAATAGAGATACCGGCTATTGTACTAATCACAATGAGGATGAGGTAATGCCGCGACTGCGGTACACCGTGGCGAGAAGCTGGTTATATTCTTTAACCACCAAAATCCACGATAACCTGTCGAGACGAATCAATCTCCAGCACGTTGTCAAACTCAGCGTATACGATGCAGTTTATTGTTTTAGCGAGAGCTTTTTCGAACCGCACCTCGATTCTCACACTGCCGTGTCTGATCAGATTCCAGTGGGTGTTACTACCGGCTGATAGATCGGGGGTCAAATCGAAAGCTGTCAGGAAATAACCGTTCGCGTATCCGTGGCGACCGATACAGTTTCCCTCGTTCTTGAAATGAATCCCGGTGCCAGTGAAGAGCGTTTGATAGGCGTCGACGAAGAGGGAGGTCTTATTAAAAGACGGCTGCAACGGTTTGGACGGGGTCTGCGTGCCATCCACGTATAGCGAGAGGAAATTCATATTGAAATGTTGAAAGTTGAAGGGGTTATAGTTTTTGTCGCCGTTGAAGGCCTTGTTATCCACAAATCCGACGATCATACGCTTCGGTAGCTGGCCGAGGAAGACGTTGTCCAGAGTTTCACCCTGTACCCCGCTGTGGATCGTCATTGTTTTCACCTCGACCCTCGTCAGAGGATACTTCGCGGTCCCCTTACCGAGAGCTCTGGCATGGGCCAGTAATATGCCAGGGTTTATCGTCACCCGCCGTATCAGTAGCGAGGCCTCCTGTATGTGTAATCTGTGGGTGTTCGTTGTACTCTCCATGAGACAGAAAGCATCCCGCGATCTTACGAGGCGCAGCCGCAACTCGACACCGTTGAGAAGAAATTTTTCCTGATTGAAGACGTCGCAGTGAAGGTGTCCGATCATATCCACGGTACCGCCCGGTTCTAGAAACGCCTGCCTGGTGGCGAATCCCCTGTTGCCGACGGTAAAGTCATCCATTTTTCCGGGTGTATCCTCGTACCAGAGCGTACTAGTGAGATGAGATTTTTTCGCATCCTCGCCGTAATTGAGCAACGTCTCGATGTATGCCCTGTAGGGGTACGCGTTATTGGCTGGGGAGACAAGCTTCTGATTGAAGAACACGTCCGCCTGGCTGAATAACGAGTGCATAAGATTGTTCACAGGCGCAACGACGGCTTTCGGTTCTTTCGGGTCGCGAGTGACATCCGACACCATCCCCACGCGTAGACTGAGCATAGTGTGGGAGAGATCCAGATACTCGTCGCTGAGTCCCGGTACCATGAATTCGATAGGTGAGTCATCCGTAAGCGATGACAGGGGTTTATAGTGGACCCACTGACCACTCTCGATCGTGGTCTGCGTCGGTGGAAGTGTAAAGAGATCCAGCTCGGATTTCACACACTCGCACGAGTGGTTGTGGAGGTACGCCATCGTTGTTTACACCGAACCGAATATATCAGCGAGCGTTCGCTTCTTACAACACTTTTTCTTCGCTTTTTTACTATTTTTCACCGGTTTCCTTTTCACGGTCTTTTTCGTATTCTTCTTCTTTTTATTACCACTAGCTTTGACACCGCCCCGTTTTTTAGTGTTGCGCTTCTTGACAGATTTTTTTTTATTACCCGTCAGACGCTTCTTTTTGATCGTTTCCGCACCCCGCACGACCAACGACTGAAGACCCGTCGGGGTCCCGAGTGTTTTATATCCCGACCCCGACATCATAGACTGCAGTCTATCGGTAGCTTTTCTCTTCAAATTGAGACCGGCCTCCATAGCACGGTTCCGAAGAGCCTGTTTGAAGGCGACGTCATCCTGCATATCGTTCACGATGTTCATACCGGTGCGGAGGGCCTCCTTCCCGACGACGCGTGCCCCAGATTTGATGATAGGTAGCGCGCGACGAAACAAACCACCCAGGAAACTGCCGATACCGTGTCCGCGTTGATGCTCGCTACCGACGTACACGTGATCCACCCCACTACCCGTCACTTGATTGTCGTAATATTTCTCGTAATGAGGCATCTCAAGACGGTTTATCGACTGTCCTCGCGATTATCAGTTGACACGTTTAAAGTGGAGGGTGGCGGTCAATGTCCCATCCACGAATGGCATCGGTTTTCCCTGGGGACTCCTTATATCGATTTCGATCGTGCGGAAGCTTGTGAGCATCACAGGGAGATAATGCGGGGGCGACAGAGTCCTGAGCTCCGATCCATCCATACGAAAACTCGTCCCGATCGTCGGTATTATCCGTAGCAGGGGTGCGCTGACATCACCCACGATTCGCGGCTCCACGATGTCGCAGTAGACGAACATCTGGTCGGGTATTTCGGCCAAAATGTTAACCGGTCGACTCGCTTCCTGACTACGTTGTATATTGGTGGTGATTTTGTCGAACCCCAGACACTTGTACAATCGGGAGGAGAAGGAGAGGTAGTGGCCGGTCTTGCACGGGCAGATTCTGCTGGCGACCAGCTGATCCCCTTTCACCCCGAACACGATATGATTATTAAGTCCCTTGATGGCGTTGAGAGCCAAAGCGATCTCTCGGATACCGGTGTACCCACCCGGCTCGACGATGTAGACCGTGGCGCTGACCCGCTCCTTGGGTTTCTCGGCGATATCGTTGAAGACGTTTTCCGGGTTTTCCGAGTGATGGATGTGAAGCCGCACGTGATTGTATCCCTCGACGATCGTTTGGAAGGACAGTGGGTACTGGATCTCGGCTAGAGCAACCTCCCATTCCCCGAGCAGGTCTATGTGTCGGGGTAGTCTGGTGGTGAAGCGGGTGGTGGTGTTCTCCGTGAAATATCTCATCGAGCTGTTGCTCGGGAGGGTGATGTAAAACTGATCTTTCATTTCGACTCCTCCAATTTATCGGCGTCTATCCACGAGTTGAATTTTTCGGGATACCCGAGCCAGCTGACGAACAGTTTCTTACTGACCCCTCGCCCTCGACTCCTGATGATTTTATTGACTCTGAAAACATCGTCCATGATCACCCGTTGCAATTCGGCCTCGTAAAAAAGACCATCGATTTCCTCTCCAGCTAAATCCACAAGCGCGTAAACGACGGGTGTCCGGTTCAGAACGCGGGATATTTTGAAAATCTCGGTGGTCCAGCTGGCCTCGTACCCCTTCGCGAAGACACCCTTAGCCTTGCTGATGCGGACACGATCGTTGACCCGAAACGATGGTTTCTTAGCGCGGGGTGGTCCACCGCGAGATTTTTCCATGTGCGAACGAGCCACATGTGCATTTTCAAGCGTCACCGTAGACGGAGCCATTCTAATCGTGGAGTGTATAGCGTGATTGTAGCCGTGTACGAGTTGTGGTAGGACATCGATGTAACGGTGTGTCCCCGTGTGGGTGAAGTACCGCCACATCTTCTCCTTGAGTGTCCGATTGAAACGCTCTACCACAGCCGCTTTGATGTCGGGGTTTCGGGTTACGCGATAGCGCACCTTCCTGGTCGAGAGTAGTTTCTGCAGCGGTGCACCCACGAATTCCTTTCCCTTGTCGGTCTGCAGATAAACAGGACACCGCCCGCTCGACGTCAGGACTCGATCGAACGCTTCCGCAACCGCGGCTCCTGTCTTATCCCTGATCGGCTCCACCCACGCGAATTTGCTCAGAACATCTATAATGACGAGTAGATACGCATACCCTCCGTTGTAACCCTTGATCGATCTCAGATCCACCAGATCAGCTTCCCACACGTCGTCAATGTTTCCCACGTTGTATCTTGCTCGAGGGAATCTTCGTCGTATCGCCTTGTGCAGGGTATAGGCGTCCTGAGCGGCCAGCCAGTCGTTCACTTCCTCGCGCGAAATTTTCCCGCGAACGGCGCCTCGTACTCTCTGGCTACCGGTATATCCGGCGGGGTGAGAGGGATCGTAATATGTATCGATCAGAGTCTTCATCTCAATCTGAGTGTCCACCACCAATGACCACCCCCGGTCTGCCCCACCCGCGTTTTCTTTTTCGCTGGCTGTCCAACCTCTTCCTCCTCCTCCCCCTCCTCTGTCCCGTCATCTGTCGCCACCGAGACGAAGCTGTTCGATCCGATCTCATCATCATCATCATCATCCTCTTCCTCGGTTACATCCTCCGCTAATGTCCCCAAGGCCCCCGCGTTATACGTAGGTGATCTCTCCGCAGGCCCGGGCATCGTGGCGTCGTGTCTAGATGGCAGGAAGAACGGGTTCCCGATGTACTCCCTCGGTGTGTTGAGCTGGTTGAGAATAGCGGCGAACCTGGTTCTACCCGTAGCCCGTACGTTTTTTCGCTCGCGCATGACGTCGTTTATCAGATCGACGATACTCGTGCCGGGTATAGACACCCCACCTACCGCGATCTCCCCCCGAGGATCCCACGAAACAACTCCGCTGCCGGTTACATGACCCAGCAGTAGCTCGGCCCTCCGCCGATACTTTTGGGGGACGGTAGCGACTACCCTCTGTATTGCGGGATTCTCATCGGGTGCTCGTACCGGGGCGGTGGCCTCCGCACCGAGATCATTATCACCATCACCGTCATCATTTCCGGTAGTCACGGGGGTGTCTTTTACGGATTCCCCCGCGTTACGTACGACCAACTCCAGGGGTTTTCGCCCCTCCTTGGTATGGAACAGATACCGCTGCAACACCTGGCGATAGAGTTTCCACTTCTCGCGATCGGTTTTCCCGGGGGAACGTAAAATAGTCTGCATCTCGTGGTCCAGTCTGTTCGCGGGGTCGGCGACGTCGCCGGGATGCCCCGTTTTTCGCGCACAGAGTCTGTCTACAGTCTCCTGTGACATGAGCACCATTTTTTTCGCTCGCTCCATATTTTTTCTACCCTTTTAACCTGCGATCAGCTTGATAGCCAACGCCGCGACCAAACCCTCGATGACGGGGCCCAGTAAGAGCGGAAGAAACCCCCCGTGTTGAACCACCAAACGTTTTTTACTCTTCCAACTCCCGGTGTGGCTCGCCAGACGATGCAATCCCTTTCTGTGTTTTCGGAGGCGTTCTTTCTGCTCGGGGGTCAACTTCACGTTACCTTTCAGGATGTTCAGAGCACACTCGCAAATGTTTTTAACGAGGGAGGGCTCTGCAGCGCGTAACAACGCTGATCGCAGCCGGGGGTTCAGTTTACAGATGGCTTGGAGGGCGGCTGCGTCGGAGGTTGTGAAGCGCGGTGGCCCTCGACTCTTTACGACAAAACCGGTACTTCTCGATGTCATCACAGACGAAAGACTGGGGCACCCCGCGACCCACCACCCTTTATATCCTTCCGCGGTACGTAGACGTGGTGCTGACGATCCATAGGGAATATATCCGTTCGAAATCGACAGTTCTCCGGGGTCGACTGTTTAAGATCGAGGAGCAGATAACCGTGAGGGCGAGCGGTGGCGTCGTGATAGGCCTCCTGCAGAAATCGCGGATCCTCCGGAAAAACCTGGCGCGCCAGATGCTGTATCTGACCACGATCCCGAGGATTCTTGAAGAAGACTATGTAATTCGCGTTGAGCGAGATATCCCTCTGCCCGCGACCCTGATGGAACAGATTCTGGGTGATCAGGAACACACTCATGTTCTTGTGATGGCAGCCCTTAGTGAACAGATCGATGACCACACCGTTCGACGATTCGCGCATCAGATCATCGATAACCAATAATTTCGGTCTAGAGTCCCCCTCGTAGTCGGCCGGCTCGGGTAGACCTTCGCGGTATTCGATACCGTCCGTCGTTGCCTCGCTATACAACGGCTGCCACTCCGCGTAATGCCACACGACCCGCGCGAAATCCGTGTCGCACATATCTCTCGCGTAACGAAGAAAATTTTTCACAAAGTTGGATTTGCCACACCCGGACGGGCCGGCGACGATCGCGGAGAAGGGGTGCTTCCAGCGGGTATCCATGGTCGAGACTTCGATGTGGGGAGATCAACGTATCAATATATACCCACTGCAACCGACTCATTACCGCGGCTGGGGGGCATGCGGGGCGCGTGCGTTTGAGATCTTACGCAGCGCACGCGCGCGCGGTTCCGGGCCACGCGTTATCAGCCTGGCACGCGTGGTCGCGGTAAGAAACCAGCATCATCATTCGGCTGATACGCACCGCGTGCCGCCCGTCCGAATTTAGCTGACTCCGGACGGGGGGATCATCCTACCGGTCCTGAGCAGCTGACTTGACCGCTCGGGGCTGGGGGAGGCCTGCACCGAGATGGTAGCACATAGAGATACCGGCTATTGTACTAATTACAATAAGGATGAGGTAATACCATTCACGTCTAGAACGACACACTCGCAGGTGGAGAGTGTATTCGCTGACGATAGGTGAAACGCTACTTTGCACGATGGATAAAGGTTTAATCTATCGAGGATAACCCACATTCGAGAGTCGACTCTTGAGAGAAGTAGCCAGAGTGTTCTTTTGTTTTCTCGTGATGGAAGGTCCCGCGAAAATTCGGTCGGTCATCCTAGCGAACAGTCGCGAATGGCTCGTGCGGTGACGTCCCCATTGAAACGAAAAATTGAAATATAAAATCGAAATTCAAAGAGCGAATTTGTGGTTGACGAAATTGATCACTTCTCTCAGTAGGTATAGGAGTAGAGACGTCGATGAGTATATAAAAACGAGCCCAATGAAACGGGTCCGTTGGAGCCACGAGTAGAAAACCTCGCACGTCTCAAACTATCTCCTCAGCATTCGTGAAGACGCCACTGGAGAATCAACCGCCGTCCACGAACTATTTATTCGCCGAATCCCCTTACAATGAGTATGAGGTGATGACGATCGCGTGTACGCTGGTACACATATACACTCGCAGACTCCGTGGTGAGTTTATCCGCTGACGGTGGCTGAGATGTTACTCTCCAGCCGCCACATAGACCTGATCTTTCGAAGTTGAAGGAACACCTCAAGATTATTATTCGCCAATTATCAGCTCCGTCTGTTAGCGATTCGTGTATCAAGCATGGAACGGATGGAGACCTCGAGAGCTAGTGCGTGTGAAGTGAAATCCTTTTTGGTTTAGTTTGATTTTGTCGCCGGGCTTGTCTAACGGGTTTCCCTTTTCTTGAAAAAGAATTTGTTCTAGCTCTGGAGAAGCGGGCTGAGGACGCGGTAGCGGCTGCCAGCATCGGTGAGGCCCTGGATGCGGCAGGCTGGGCGCCGCGGTGCCTCTGTAGCATGTGCCGGGAGAACACCGCGCGACGCGAGGCTGAGTTGAGGGGTTTTTTGGAGGAAAATGCCCGCTGCTACGTGGAATGGGGGTGGAGGAGGGGTGATGGTGTTCGGGTGTGCTCCTGGTGTCCCCGTTCCGCGGAGGAGCGGTTCACCCGGTACCACACACATAAGGTCTGGTTCGGGTGTAGGAACCACCACGGTTCGTGCGGGGTGTGTGCACGACGGATGGGCCAGATGCGGGTGGCAAACTGTGTTGGTTGTCACTGCGCTGTCGAAGCGTACGTGGCGCTGGAGGGGGAGCTCTTACCCTCTGTCTACGACTCCTGAGAAAGGTTTTGGTGAGAATGAAATTTCAAAATAAAAAGGTCAAGCGGCGGTGTTGCCCGAATAGCTATGATACCCTACCGTACGGCCACCTAGAATAGCACACTCTCCCTCTCTCTCTCTAGCTATCTGGTAGCACCTCTGTAACCAGAAACATCAGCACGTGCGCTCTCTGGTAGACAATAGATGGTAAGTCGGTCATTTGTCACGTATCGGGAGATGACAGGTCATCAGATTGGTAATTTCAAAACACGTATTATTTCTTCCAGAAGCTGACTCCGCACCAGACCACCCGTTCTTCTCGGAAGCTCGTTATAAGCCGAGACAATGGCACGTCTCGATCGGACGTGACCATAGCGTCAACTTTTACACAAAATCGTGAGATCCTGATGGTGGGGACGTGTCGATAAGTCTGACCGACACCGTCGATCCATATTCAGTCCGACAACTTCAAGCGCGAAACAACGAGCATCAGAGCTACTATTATGGCTACATCAAAATCCGGTACATCGGGAGACGGGTGCAGCCGGCTGTTCAAGACCTTCGACATCGCTCTTAGAAAATCCGAGCGACACCTCCTGCTCTCCACCACATACGGTCTGAACAACTCGTGGACGAAAAAAGTAACGGTGGGTCTCAGGCTCGGATTGGATGGCAACTTCTCACCGGTGGTGAGAGTGATCAACAATTTCAGCACGGGGGTGTCGCTGACTGTCGAGGGTTGGCGTGGACTCGTAGCCAAGTACGAGGAGATCGACGGGTATTTCGACGGTGAGGGGGGCGTGCTCAGCCAATTAATGATGGATACGATACCTCTCGACACGTGCACACTACGGTTCACCAGCTCGCACAGCTCGAAAAGTATAGCTTTGTATAAGACCGATGGGGTGGTCGACGAGGGGTCACAGGTAGTCGAGGAGGAGGAGGAGGAGGAGGCGGAGGCTGGTCCAGCGGCAAAGAGACCGAAGAAAAGCTGGATACCTGTGATTCTGATGCAGAAGCCTACATTCGTTGGGCTGAAACATCTAACGTGCTGCATCGATGAGCAGCTGGAGCGGCTGGAGGCTGTTGCTGGGGATGTCAACGCATGCAAGGGACTTTTGGTGCGCTACTTCGGCGCCGTTTTGAAGAAGCGGAAGATTAAGACCCCGACTCTCCAACAGATCAGCGCGGTGGTGTGCGAGGAGGGGGACAACGCTAGGAAATCTGTAGCATCGTGTGCCGAAGAAGGTTTTCGACGATATTATTATAATATAGTATTCTGTGAAATAACGCGGCTGTTTTTGGCGTACGTTGTTGCCGACATACGTCAGTGTGTCATGACGGACGCTGTATAAAATATCAATCACTGTATATTAGATTTAAGAATAAAAAAAGAATATTGAAAAAATACCTGGTGATTATTCCGACAACCTATTTTACCCATATTTCAGGTATCTAAATTTAAGTAGTAATAGCCGAGATTTTCAGGGTTTTTAAATTTAAGTAGTAATAGTTGAGATTTCCAGGATTTAGAGAATAAGCAGCGGGAGATCGGGAGACGGGGACGCCATCTTGGATTTTTAAGATAAATAATTTTCAGCCGAGTCAGCAGGTCACTGATCCGAGTCACAGCCGGCCGCAGCATCGCAGTGAGGGGGACGGGGGAGGGGGCAAGGACGGCGGCGAGGTGTAACCCGACACGGCGAGGTGTAACCTGACACCCGTTTGTTATGACTCTCCATGGCTGTCACAATCTACTGACATAACCAGTCACATTTACCCTTGAGGGATCTCCGTACCCAGAGTGGGGCGGAAATAAATTAATTTTGAGTATTGTTTACCCTAAATACGTTCGTTCTTGATTTTTGCCTGTTCGCACTGTTCCCCTCATCCCCTCTTCCCCTCTCTACGCTGCAAACCCCACCCACGCCACTCTCCGCAGGTTGATGCTTGCCGGTGCAACCTGACCTTCGCTACTAACTGGTTATTTTCTGTCAATTCGTTTATTGTTGGGCTAACTACCCAGCTGGCGCCCAAACCCGAGCTTTGTTTGAAGAGTAATTTGTTTATTAATTGGGCGTTGGGTTCAGTCCCGTTGCTGATCCGGGGTAGCGGGACGGCAGAGTTCCCCGTCACACCACAGATACGCTGACTATGCGAAAGGGTAACTATGCACACTTTATCTCTGCTGACTGCATACTCACTACTCCGGTAGGTAAACAACTACGCGAGATGCAATGGATCCACCCAGACAGCTTGTTGGAAACAATAACAACGAAGGGGCAGGTAGCCGTCACCCGACCGAAGAGGGGGAGCATCTTCTCAGTCGCCTGCATGGATCAGTACTACCATCGGATAACCCCGGAAGACTTAGTAGCTGGATTAGAGCTGCTAAAGGCCACCATGAGAGCAGAGAAGGTCACCGGGATACGGATCGCCGCCAGAGGAGATTCACTCGACACTTGGCAGATCGCAATCCTTAAGTAACTTGTAGAATCTGTATTCCAGGATTATCCGAGCGAGATCTATCTCTGCACAGGGGAGATCGAGACTCCTGTACCCGAGGAGAGGCTGGGAATCGTGAAGAAATGGCACGAAGGAACCACGGGAGGACACAAGGGAGTGACTAAGACGTATCAGAGACTACGTCAAAGATACTACTGGCCGGGAATGCGGAACGACGTACAGGACGTCATCCGATGCTGTGCCAGCTGCCAGACGCAGAAGGTGACCCGGATCAAGACCCGCGAGCCTATGATAATCACCGACACCCCTGTGGAAGCGTGGGAGAAGATAGCAGTCGACATCGTGGGGCCGCTACCGGTCACTAGGAACAAGAACAGATACATACTCACGGTGATCGACCTGTTGACGAAGCTAGGTCACGCTTTCGCAATTCCGGACCAGACCTCTATATCTATCATCCGAGCCTTGGATCAGGGATACTTCAAACCCTACAGCATCCCCTTGATTCTTCTCAGCGATCGAGGAAGAAGTTTCACCAGCAAGAACATGAGGGAATTCCTGAGGATCAACAAAGTGAACCACGTAATGACATCAGGGTATCACCCACAAACCAATGGCTCACTAGAGCGGAGCCACACCGGTCTTGTGGAATACTTGCGTCACTACGCACACTACGAACAAGAATGGGACACCTTGCTGCCAGACGCAATGCGATGCTACAACTCCGCCGTCCATGAAGGAACGAAGTTCTCCCCTCACGAGATGGCCTTCGGAAAACCTAAAAGGACTCCAGACTCGCTACCCCTGGCCAAACACTGTCCAACCACTACCAAGTATTTGGCAAACCTTGTAACCAGATTGAACGAGCTAGCAGAGGTCGGAGGAAACAAGCTGAACAACGCTAAGAGAGATTCGAAGCAGAGGTATGACGCAAAACTTAACCCTGTCAAGTTCAAGGTCGGAGACGAGGTCTACGCCAAACGCGAAGCTCGAACCAAGCTGGATCCTTACTACGACGGACCGTACGAGATCGTAGAAATGCTGAACCTGAACACCGCGATAATTTCAGACCAGCGCGGGAAAAGAAAACTGAAGCATCTGGACAAGCTGAAGCTGAAGAACGTTGGGCCTAAGGGACACCACCAAGGCCTTTACCAACGCCCGCGGTTCGGGAAATCAAGAACGAGAGTAGAACAATCCCAACAATAGATAGTTTCACGGTAGTATAGGAATTAGTACTAAATTAGAGTAGTTAATAGCAACTTGACCATAGTTTTAAGTCAAATCAGAGAATCGAGCGTGCCATGAAGGCGAGTAGACTGCTTTTCGGACCTTTTTTAAGTCATACGCTTCACCCCTTTAAAGGAGTTAGCGTCTTGGGGGAGGGTGTTACGGCCCGTCCTCATTTTTCACAAATTCCAAAGGATGCGCAGTCGGCGCATTCCTGCACACGCTCGATTGCCTGATTTTAAGCAATATCAATACAAGGAAAGAATGAGTCAATCCAGGGGCATTCACACCGTAAACTGCTGATGTCGGGCTTACCACATCAATAGTTTACGAAATTAGAGCAACCCGAAGTACATTTAAGGGGTACTGCGGGAGTTGCTCGTTAGTCAAAATCTGCCATTGTGGTGAGTGTTGCTGGGCAAAGTGACCAGCCACCCCGGAGTTCACAGTGACGTCACACCTAGTCAACGGGCCAGTATTCGGACGTGACGGCAGAGTAAGTCCAGGGACGTGGATTTGGAAGGTTGAAGGGACTCAAGGTTTCTACCGGAACAGGCCGCTCCTGTTGGGTTGAATAAAGAAACGAGTCCAGCTGATACATCTACTCCCGGTCCCCTGGCCAGGCACCGATCGTCATACTTGGAAACCCGTGGCAGGTTAAATCGAAGGGACTTCCCTGGTGAAAATAATTTCTACGCCAAACTACGAAAAGAATCTACGAAAAAGTATCGGATTTCGGACTTTTCGTAGTTTATTTTTACGCCAGATTTTGTACAGAGTAGTAGTTTTTCGTAGATAGTTGTAGAATGAAATTCGATGTCTATATGAATTGTCGTTTCTAGGTATTCATAGTTTATCGTAGTTCCTCGTAGTTTTTTCGTAGATAGTTGTAGAAGCCAGTTTCGGGATTGTACCTGGATCCTACCCGTACCGCAATTTAATAAACGAAGCGATTTCATAGTAATTCGACCTATTTTTAGAAAAAATCTACTCAACGTTGATGGAATTATTGAATTTAAAATTAAAAAAAAAAAAATTTACCCCCAGAAGGATTTGAACCTAGCTCACTTTTAGGGGCCACCCATCCAAGTACTGACCGCGTCCGATGTTGCTTAACCTCGGTGATCCCCAGATGTATGGTCTTCAACTCGCCCAAATTCATCTCCTTGCAGAACTCGACATTTTCTGGCAACATGAAGTTAGTGACTGACATGGAACTTCAACTGAATATTTGAAAAGCTTTGTCACGTTAAGCTTCATATTCTGCCAGCTTTTCGTAGAAAATCATACATTATAGTAATTTTGCGTAGAAATTCGTACTATTCAACAAACAATCGCCAAAGTTTAATCAAATCCTTCCGGCAATTAGACTTTTCACTTTTGTTGTAGAAAATTCTAAATTATCGTAATTTTTTGTAGTTTTATACTTGCGATCTACGTAAAAAGATTCTCATACATTTCAGTCGTAAATTTCTGTAAATGTTCGTAGATATTTATAGTTTGTGCAATTCTTATCTACCATATTCCGTAAAATCTACGAAAATTTTTTCGGGTTGATCATGGTCGTAGATTTTCGTAAACTTTCGTAGATATTTGTAGTAAAGATATTCTGTTGCTTGAAAGATGTAAATTTCCATAATTAATCATGAAATTTTGTAGTTTTCTACTTCCGGAACTACGAAAGACTACGAAAAATTACGAGAAATTGCAAACAATTCCGATTTTCTGAACATTTCTACGATTTGACAGTTTTTGTAGTTTGACGTGAAAATTATTTTTACCAGGGATATTCCGTTGTCGGGAAACTGTAGATTTTTGTAATTGTTCATGAAAATCCGTAGTTTTCCACTGCCAAAACTACGAAAAACTACGACAAATCAAGACAAGAACATTCAGCTTCATTCCGTTTGTAGATTTTCGTAGATTCCCGTAGATACTCGTAGAACTGATATTCCGTTGTGGGAAAACTGTAGATTTTCGTAATTGTTCAAGAAAATCCGTAGTTTTCCACTTCCAAAACTACGAAAAACTACGACAACTCAAGACAAGAACATTCAGCTTCATTCCGTTTGTAGATATTCGTAGATTCCCGTAGATACTCGTAGAACTGATATTCCGTTGTGGGAAAACTGTAGATTTTCGTAATTGTTCATGAAAATTCGTAGTTTTCTACTTCCAAAACTACGAACAACTACGACAAATTACGAAAAATTATGAATTATTACGAAAAACCTCGTTTTTCTACGCATTTTTACGCTTCGGTATTTTTCGTAGTTTGGCGTAGAAATTATTTTCACCAGGGTTCACCGTGACTCCTGGGTGACACACTCTTTGACTCATCTCTCCCTTTTTTCTTTCCGTTCTTTGTTTATATATTATTTTATATTGATTGATTTCGAAGATTAGTTTATTTCAATTATAATAGTAGTTGTTTATTGTTAGCCTTTCTTATCCTTTTTAATTGTCAATAAACTCGAGGTTTCGTTCACGGATTATCAATAAATCAGGTCACCTTATCATTTCACTCCTCCCATATCTCAGAATAGCAGGTGTCCTCAGGACTTTATTCGAGCTAACCCCACGAGAGTGATCTTCAGCCGCTCGAAGATTACTCTCAATAATAAAAAACACAGCAACCGTAGCCTTCAGCTCGGTTGCACGTAACACATCGATACATCGAATATATGTATATTAGCTATCTGTACTGTTATCTTACCTTAGTAGTTAGGTCTACAATTTATTTTTATTTCTTCACTTTATTTTATTATACGTATACATACTTATTCCATGTTATTTATATTTTTTACTCGTATTTCTTGTTACTTTTTTCTGTATTTTAGTTGTTACTCTGTTATACTCGATCATATTCAGAATCGCTCATTTTTTTTTAAATTTATTTTATTTTATTTTTTCTCTGTAAAAGGGTTAACCCCCGTTGAATTATTTAAATAAATGAATCAATAAATAAGAAGACTATGATCTACGCGTTTTGAGGTTAGGTGGAACTGTCGCATAATCCGACACTTGACTGTCACTGCGCATGCGCGGACTCGAGAGGTGTACAAATAAAAGGGCCGGCGAAGTAAGATTTTCCCAGGCGTGGAGTGCTATTGGTATATATTGCGGGGAGGGGGCGTCCGAAAAATATAGAACTCGCCTAATACTTATTTTATTCCATACATGAATGGTAAGGCCGATTTCGCTATCTATTTTCGGGGGCCAAAGAGCGGTTTTACCGACCGAGAAGTTTCTACTCCCGCTGTGGGAGTGAAGACAATGAATAATGGTATATTATGCTACAAGGGAGGAAAGAGCGCGATTTTCGGCGAGTGCAGCGAGGGCAGCACGAACACGAGGTGAAAATTGCGCTCCTCCCGTGTGGCATATGCTATTTTTCACCCGACTTCGATAAAATGACCTTATTCCCTCGCTGTAACGCGAGTGGAAAGTAGGTAGTCAATTTTTGACCAGAAGGAAGAGAAGTGTTTAACCGGGCAGAAAAGTAAATTGCCGGGCAAAAAAGTCCACTTTTTTGCCCGGCAATTTACTTTTTTGCCCGGCAATCTACTTTTTTGCCCGGCAATCTACTTTTTTGCCCGGCAATCGACTTTTCTTCCCTCTGGTCCAAAATTGACGACTTTCGACCCGCGTTTCAGCGGCGAAATACGGTCATTTTATCGTAGTCGGGTGAAAAGAATTTATCTGCCAGTTTGCTCGGCCGTACCGACCAAAAGACCGTGAATAAAGAATTTATCTCCCTAGGGAGATAGTTACGTCACATAACCTCAAATGTAAGCACTGATCTGCCCGCGAAATCGGCTTCCGTTCGTGTATGGAATGAAATATCGTGTGCACCACGGTCGCATTAGACGTTTTCGCTCCCTCGGTGGATACCCCCCTCGCCTTCGACTCGAGTGGCAAACCCACGCTCGGGAGCGAAAACGTCCTTTGCTCCCTTGGTGCACAATATACTATTGTATGCCTGTTTTCGATGCGCAAAGTGGCACTTTGAACACCCAAGAATGACCCTCG
This sequence comes from Euura lappo, assembly GCA_018257835.1. Classification (NCBI taxonomy): domain Eukaryota; kingdom Metazoa; phylum Arthropoda; class Insecta; order Hymenoptera; family Tenthredinidae; genus Euura; species Euura lappo. Next base: position 45,875 of record JAEUYN010000577.1, read on the forward strand.
AAGATTCGTCACGAATTCAGAATGACTCTATATTAATGACATCTTTGAAACGTCTCTTTTCGTGCCGTAAAGTGCCGTTTTAATGCCTGTGCCGTAAAAAATATTTATTGATGAAAAGGCATTAAAAGTCACTTTGACGCCACGTGAGATGCACATGAAAGTGCATATAGACCGAGTCCATTTCAAATCGGGCAGGCTGGAAATCGTGATGTCACGGAATTTTTGCAAATTGAAATATGTTGTTATTTGATGAAAAAAAAGCGACCCGTATTTTTCTGTTTTGGAAAAAAAAATCTTGCTACGAAGTTACGGCTATTTGAACATTTAATCGTGCGCTACCAAAGTTCTTGAAAAAGGAACACTTTTTTTCTTAATAACGCTATATCGGTGGAACGGATCATCGCAAATACTTTATCTTGGTCTCATTTTGTAGGGTTTTTCGCACTCTTTTGGAATTCGAAGAAAAATTTGAGGATTTTTGAAAATTGACGGAATGACGTTCATTTTTCAAAAATTAGGGAAACCCGATTTTCTCGAAAAGTGATTTTTTTATTTTCTCAAAAATTTCACACAATATGTGGGGAGATATGACGGATATATCCTCGAAGTTTCATCGATGCTAAAACACTGCTTCATATCGAGAAAAAAATTTTTCGTGCGTCACTGAAATTCGTCAATTCCTGTGCTGGTGTCGACTTTGTGGGTTTCTTTGAGATGTGTACAGATTTTTCGATCCAAATAATATTACTAAAACTTGATACATACGTACCTGAGGGAGTAAATGACCAAATGCCGTATGATGTATAACATCGTAGACCGAATATTGATCTGCTAATAAAGACTATCACGAAAAAAATACAAAATTAAAAATCAGGGATTTATTGTAGTAATAACAATATCGTATAATAATATTGTTGAGTATGCTTCTATTTTCGTGGTATGGTATACAGTGAGGTATAGGGGATCAAATGTTGAAATGCAACAAAAATGTGAACGGGACAGAAATGCGTGCAAAACGAAAGTAACAACAATGCGGATGAAAAAAGTTTGCAAAAGACAAAAGATGAGAAAAGACGAAAAATGGAAAAAGATTATGGATGGTCGATGTGCCAGATTGTGACCGATCCAAATGTATGGTTAATCGATTTGTCAGGATTAGATTTTGTTTAAACTTTATTTTAAGAGAATTCGAGTCAAAATGCGACAGATACAAATATATTCATTATATTATTATTATACTATTATATTATATTTTTTATAGATATAGTATTTAATATTATGTAGTTATGATCATAGTATTATTGTACGATATTATTATTACTACAATAAATCCCTGATTGTAAATTTTATATTTTTTTCGTGGTAGTCTTATACATCATACGGTATTTGGCCATGTACTCCCTCAGGTACGTATGTATCAAGTTCAAGTAATATTATTTGGATCGAAAAATCTGTACACATCTCAACGACGCTCACACAGTAGACACCAGCACAGGAATTGACGAATTTCAGTGACGCACGAAAATTTTTTTTCTCGTTATGAAGCAGTGTTTTAGCATCGATGAATCTCATAGGATATATCCGTCGTATTACCCCACATATTGTGTAAGATTTTTGAGAGAATAAAAAAATCACTTTTCGAGAAAAACGGGTTTCCCTAATTTTCGAAAAATGAACGCCATTCCGTCAATTTTCAAAAATCCTCAAATTTTTCTTCGAATTCCAAAAGAGTGCGAAAAACCCTACAAAATGAGACCAAGATGAAGTATTTGTGATGATCTGTTCCGCAGATATAGCGTTATTAAGAAAAAAAGTGTTCCTCTTTCAAGAACTTTGGTAGCGCACGATTAAATGTTCAAATAGCCGTAACTTCGTAGCAAGATTTTTTTTTCCAAAACAAAAAAATACGGGTAACTTTTTTTTCGTCGAACAAAAACATATTTCAATTTGAAAAAATTCCGTGAAATCACGATTTCCATTTTAGCCTTGCCTGCCCGATTTGAGATGGATTCGGTCTATAGGAACTGTTGTAAATCGTAGCTTTAAACTGCGGTTTAATCATTTTCAGTGTCTTGCGCGGAATTCTTTGGAATACATAACTGATAACAAACAGGATACGGACCCAGGTTGTGGAATAATGTATTATTGTACCGATTGGTTGCCACGTCCACTTGTACATTTTATTTTTATGGAAAGTGAGCCAAGATTCGGAGGTATGGATTTCCATACCTGCTTAATTCTAAGGTATGGAGTACTCTACCAAAACCATAGGGGGATCGCAGGCCCTGTCTCTATATTCTCATACTGAAACAAGAAGCTGGTCTGGCCCACCGCTGAATAAATACACGATGCAATCTTCCTCGATTATTATTTACAAATGAAAAATATGCAAACGAAAATCATGTGCATTTGGGATATTTTCGCCGTCGAAATTCGATGAATTGTATATCGTGTAAGAATTAATGGACGAAACTTTGGGATTGAGACGAGTACGAAGCTTGTCAGCATTCACACGAGTGGCAAATCAACAATCGTCCCTAGTCACACGCCATATTTTTTTTCAATCTAAACAAACCATGACCCTTGGAAGTTGAACCCGGTTGGAGTTTTTCACTCCCAGAGAAAGGTAATTTCAGACCAGATTTGGTATGACGAGCTAAAAATAGGAAAATATTTGCCAAGAATGATATGGCCCGCCAGAAAAAGGTCATTTCAGTACGCTATACCAGCACCGGGCAGAAATTCCCCCCCTCCTGGACGAGAGATACCATTTTTGCACTCCGAAATCAGGAAATCTCTGTCCAGAAATGGTATAGCTCGCCCAAAAGTGTAAAATTTCTACCTCGAAGAGGTAATTCCGGTTTCGAGATCGCAACGCCAGCAATTTGGATTATTGATCAATGATGTGAAAATAAATTTATTCGGCAGCATTCATTCCGACGAGGCTCGTGCACAATTATACATCTTCGAAATGTGATCATTCAAATAGAATTAATTGAACATTGGTTACACCGGGTATCCGAATGAGGACCCAAAATTCACTTGATTGAAAATTGATTTGAATAAAGATTCAAATCTAAAGTTAGCGATTCACTCAAAGTTCTACCTACGAACTTATTTCGCTTTTGTATTTGTTTTATACCTACAATGAACCAGAGTCTATTTCGTGATCATAAACGCATCGGGTCGTGCAAATTGCCCAACAAACGGATCCTCACCCCACCTAACCTATCACTCGATTCTGCGAGCAGCTATTGTTATCCACTACGTGATAACGGCTGTTTGTCGTGCGATTCCGAACCTCCTGATTGCAGGTCTACGAGCAGTTATCATTGACCATGATAGATCCCTAACTCCCCCGCGCATCCACAGACTTCTTGTACAGAAGTTGCTCCATTTTGGTGCCTCCATCACTCGACTGAATCAACGCGAACAGTTGCCTCTAAACTCTAATTTATATTTTCTTCATCGGTCTCCTTGATATAATCGACAAACTTCAACGATGAAAATAGTTATTTTCCTTGCTGCGGTATCCGCTGCGAATATTTTCGTGGGTGTGGAGGGAATTAAACATGTCGCTATAATTCCAGCTAAGGTCCAAATCCTGGATTCTGGAGGACTCCAAGTAACAGACGCGAACCGTCCCCAGATGCAGGCTTTGGCGTTTCATGGACAAATAAACAAGCGGATTAAAGGTAAGACATACAAATGATTTAACTGGCCATTGCGCTCGTCACTTTCCGACGAAATTTTTAACCAATGAAATGTCTCTGATCCAGTTGGCGAAATTGGGACTATCGAAGGACGTGTAGACAGCCAAGAATTCGGTAAATGGATTTACAGGAACTTCTCGACTAACCTGAAGCCAAAAGACATAATTTACTACTGGTTATGGGTTCTATGCAAGGGAGAAGAGACTGAGGCAATACCCGATGAGTTCACTGTGCCTGCATAAGGAAATAACGTGTCCCTGGCGACAGCATGCCACCACAAGAGTTGAAATGGGAAATCCTGAGGATTGAGCCTGTGAAAATTTATCATTTCTTTCATCATAAGTTCAGAAAAATTGTACTTTTTTCCATAAACGAATAAAATATATGCTTGTAAAATGTATACACTGTGATTAGAACCTCAAAACTATTTCACATACCCTATAATATTTACGATGATATAAAGTTGACGAAGAACAAGCTCCACGTACTCCTGAAACAAAACAGAGAACAGTGGAAGTCCAATTGAATTTTCATCTTGTTCTTGTGTTGAAATGGTGAGTGATGAAACGAACACACAAGGTTCCAGTAGATTTTCTTGGACACTTCTTCGATCGAATTCTTTTCGGTCTGTGAAAAAAACTGGATGTTCACGAGATAATGCTAGCCGATATCCAATTTCTGCTGTATAATATGAAATTGAGGAACTTTTCTATGGAATCCGAGAGGCCCCAACAAAATTTAAACAACTGGGTTGTAAAAAGCGTTGACCTGTTATTAATTATTCACACCACGAGCCACCGCTTGGTAGTCAGTTATTATCGTTTCTACGATCGGTGTTGTTTCTCTCCAACCAACTTTGCCAATAAAAAACTTCAATAATCAAACCGCAAGATAGGTTCAAGTTCAAGTTAACAAGAATACGGCAGAGATTCGGTGTGAGTTGATGAACGGCCAACAGAAATTTACAAACAAAATATCAAATCCTGAACAGTTTCCTCAGTTCGTACTCATCGCACAGAGATAAAGAGTATAATTTTCAATACAAGCCTGCGAAGATGACACACATAATATGTTGGCGATCGTGACAAGGAAAAAATGAAGCGTTCAACTAGTAATACGAACAGCTGCGAGCGTTCCGGTTTCAAACCCCGTCCAGGTCTTAAAGAAGCGAAAAAACTTACAGTGAACTCAATATGCGTTTTAATTGACATCCGTACTGAAAAGCAAGTTAGGGATAGCCTATAACACCGGAAATAGCAATAAAAAGCAAAAACTCAACCTGATTTATTGATTTTTTTTTTTCACTACACGGGAAAATACTGTTTCCGAGGCCGAAAAGATCACACCGTTCAGTGCAAAGCCCGGTGTATTTTCTTCTGAAACCGTTTGGTGTGCATTGACCTCGCAATTTCAACACCGCAATTTTGTCACTATTGAATGTAATGAAAGTTAACCCGCAGAAAACGAAAGCTATTCTTTTCACCTCTACCACCCCCCCCCCGCACAGTGGGAAAAAATCGGGTTTTGCGGCCAGAACCTCTGCAAACTCATAAAAAAAATTTGCTCCCCTTAGCGTTTGGTCCCCGGGGGTTTTCGGGGTTGCTGACTCCGAATTTGAAGCGGGATTTTGTAAATTCAAAATAGCGGCTGAATTACGGCCATACCGTCACAAGTTAAAAAAAATTACAATTCTCCTATCGAGGCTCACTGTCGGGGGGTTTTCGGGGTCCCTGGTTACGAATCTGAAGTCAAGTGATGGAAATAAAAATGCCCAAACCAATAGGACGGCCACGAAACCTCAATAGGACGGTTAGCTCTGATATCGATGACCGTAGGTTCTCGGGGTCGCTAGCTCTTAGGATGAGCTGGCATATTCAAAATCATTCATAAGTCAACTACTACACAACTCATCCTTTCATACTTAGATCGTTGGTAGAGCAATAGAGACTAAAACAGCAAAAATGTGGCCGGAAACCGCGTTAACGAACAATTAGACGGCTATCGACGGTCTCTCATCCATCCGAAATTGGTCGCTCCCGTGTCTGGAAATGTATGACAATGAACTCAGCTGCCCGTATTTGCAAATGCCCGTGCGGAAACTGCATACGTCAGTATATTAAAATAATCCTAAAACAGCTCCAAAATCAGAATACAAATATTCATATCACCAAGTTGCATTGTTTTTATGGTACATTAAATATGATGAAATCGCCGCGTGTAATCAGTTTTTATTTTTTATAACCATCTTAAGCTTTGGAAATTATATTGACACTTACAAATATTTTACGCTATCCAAAATATATTCACAAATCTCTCTCTATATATGTATAATTGTTAGAGGTTTTGGTGTGGATCGAATAAAATTAACTCTTTGTTTAACGGTCTTAAATCTGTTTATTGTAAAGAGCACGTGCAGAGCACGTCTTTCGGTCGTCAAGTCACACAAGAGAGAGAGGCGGGCAGGGTTGCTCGCTCCCTTAGTAAAGAAAAACATATGATGAGGACGCCACGTATGGCTGAGATGCCCATTATTCCAACAATAATGAAGTTTTAACGTTGATTCCTCTGTTCTTCGTCGTAACAGCGGCTGTTTATTTTCGATAAATTTGCTTGGTGATGAATAAATGAATTGTGTTATCGTGAATAGTGAAAAAATCAACATCCCCACAGAACAGAAAAACCCGCCGAACGATTAACATCTGCGGAAGTAAGTATTTTTATAGATTCTTTCTTTGTGATATTTCTTCTTTGTGAAAAATAAAGTTTGTTGTTCTCCATATTTTGTTCCAGATGTCCGACTCAGAAAACAAAAACGAAGGCTCGGCACACCTGCAGGAAGCCGCAGGAAATCCGGATCATCCGAAGAATCTGATTCCGCAGGAACTGATGGAGAATTATCTGATGGAGGATGATCTGATGGAGGAGAGCAATACAAATGGTTCGTTTATATTTATTAAATAGATCGCGCCATAGTTCCTGGTCTCCAGTTCTATCGGTTCTCTTATCCAGGTGAACAAATCATGTGGGATAATGTAATCATTGTCATCATTTTGAAGACTCTTTTTACGTTTTTGACTTCCTGTTTCTCTGGTTTCATAGAAAAAAGGAAGTTATTGGAATCACCCCGAAAACTGAGAGTTGAGTTTTTTCAGAAGTAAAACGGGGGAAGTGTGTCGGTCGGGCGTGGCAAAAGAAAAACCAGGCGTGGCAGGAGAAAAAACTTGCATGGAAGAAGAAGAAAAAATTCTTCGTCAAAATAAAAAAAAAAACGACCGACATAATTTGGTCAACCTTCTTAAAGATCTTGGAGCCGTAAAGAAGTGAAAAAATTATAAAAAACAATAAATGAATGAATTAATCGTTAGAAATTTTCAATAAACAAATTTTCTGTTGTCAATTTTCAATTTGTCTAATTATCTATTTTCAGGTTAGGGTTAGGTTAGAATTCCAATCATTCAGAAGGGTTAGAAATTGTTAGAACAGCCACTGAAGGTTTGAAAAAGTTAGGCCAGCCATTCCTAGGAAAAGTGAGGCGCATAGCGCCGAGCGGGGTTGCTGCGCGAAGCGCGGAGGGACGGAGCCCCTAGTATAAATTATAATATCTTTGGTCAATGAGTCTGATATACATTTATTGTATAAATCCATATATCGTGTTGTACTATAATTAAGTAGTTGGGTACGGGAAGAAAACTTGTCATATCTGTAGAACATGATAATATACAGAATAATGCATTTATTTACAAAACTGTCTCTAAACACAGATTTTAAAGTTTTATCCAGATTAGGTATTTTGATATACTGACGTATGCAGTTCCCGGAGGGGCAAATACGGGCAGCTGAGTTCATTGTCATACATTTCCAGACGCGGGAGCGACCAATTTTTGATGGATGAGAGACCGTCGATAGCCGTCTAATTGTTCGTTAACGCGGTTTCCGGCCATATTTTCGCTGTTTTAGTCTCTATTGCGCTACCAACGATCTAAGTATGCAAGGATGAGTTGTGTAGCAGTTGACTTATGAATGTTTTGAATATTCGAGCTCATCCTCAGAGCTAGCGACCCCGAGAACCTATGGACACCGATTTCAGAGCTAACCGTTTTATTGAGGTTTCGTGGCCGTCCTATCGGTTGGGCATTTTTATTTCCATAACTTGACTTCAGATTCGTAACCAGGGACCCCGAAAACCCCCCTACAGTGAGCCTCGGAGGTTTTGGCAGCAAAACCCGATTTTTTCCCACTGTGCCCCGCCGAGATTGTTATCAAAGGCAAAGGCGTTATGTTTTCAAAGACGGTTGAATACCTTGGATTGACTATTGACAAAAAAACTTCTCTGGGCTAAGCATATCGATAGAATCAACGGCAGTGCCAGAGCTAAACTGTCTCGCCTTTATAACCTATTCCAATCATCGTATCTAATCAACTCAATGAAAATCATGCCGTACAAAGCCATTATTCGACCTACCCTTCTTTACGCATGCCCCCATCTGGCACAATGCAGCAAATTACCACCTCAATAAACTCTAAATCACTAAAAACAAATGCCTCAGATTGGCTACAAGCACGCCCATTGATTCCTCGACCCTGAGAATGCACGAACAAGTTAACATACCGATTATCCCAGACTTGATTAAAAAGCTTACTGTTAACTCTAACAACTTCGTGAAGCAACATGAAAATATTCAACTCCGCAAGACAAATCTGTTCACCCATTCAAAACTGGCGAAATCTACCAATAAGAGATTTCTACGCGGAATTAACCCAGATTAACCATTACGACACTGAGTTTTTGCTATTCTTTTTTCCCAACTCCCCATCTCGTACCACATGTAACGGTAAAAGTGACTGAGACTGCGAAAACAGTCCACCGTTTACAATAAGAAAGCTTCTTTACTAGTTAACGTACCAAATTAAAAGAGTTGGGCGCCAGGTACCGAATGTACCGCCGTACGGTAGGTTACTCAACGAAACAGACTAAACAAACGATATTCAGCAAACGGTAGGTTCGATAACGAGAGATAGAAGCACTGCTCGGCTAAGCTGCAGTTTACTCAAAACGTATGGTAGAGTGGGTAGGTTCTCCAGTAAATGACACGTGGGTAAGTAGTTTAACGGTAGGCGGAGCCTACTATATTAAGTAAAGCAATAGTAATCCAGTTTACAATAAATGATCACCGAAATCAGTCATAAGCGAGAAAATTCACAAGAATACGTAAGAGAATTATTACATAAAAATAGCAAAACGTAAGCGCATCGTACAGAACAAGGCAGAATTAACGGAAGGAGGTAAAGTCGCAGACTCGATATAATAAAAGATACAGACTTAAAGGTAGGCGTCACAAAGCGACGTCATACTCATAAGCGAAATGCGATGCGTTAATTACGATAGAAAAATGCAGATACGGGGTCTGTACGATAGGCGAAACGAGAGCAGGAAGTCAATAAAATATTCACAAAGAATTACTTAAAAGTTACAATACTAAAAATAACGCGGAGTACAAATCGTTACAATCATCGCTACGGAAATTATCAAAGAGACATATATACGGAAGGTAGCGTAGACGTAACGATAGGCAAAGAAATCAAAGAACAATAAATAACTAATAAACTAGTTCCGCGGCTGCTTCTACGCAAGGGGAACTACCTCAGGGAAACTCAATCGTAAATCGCATGCAATGGCATGCGTAAATCGTAAATTACCATACAAATAAGCAACAAAATATATATCGTAAACCAGAAGGGCACGATAGAACGTAGTTACAAAAAGATCATGCTCAAATATCAAGAGATATCACGAAAAGTGGTTCAGTCGGGAGGTCGTTCAGTAAAGACTGCTCAAACGTATAGCGTAACGTATAACGGATCGGTAAAGAACAGAAACGTAACGTAAATGGAATCACACGGGATCGCGGTCGCAAGCGCAGCACCGACGAGACCGTGATTCTCAAACAAAAACAAGCCTACAGACGGTAGAACGATATAAGAGCCATACGGTAGGTATTAAACAAAGACTGAGCGATAGATCATCAGATTACAAAACTGAACGATAGAACGATAGAACGACCTCGTAACTTTACATAAATAGGCGGAAGCCTTACCTTAAATGCAGGCGTGAAAAGACACTGACTCGAAGTTTTAAATACAAAAGAATGACTCTAAATGACTTAATAAAGCTAACGGAAGGAAGAAATGCGGTAGGAAAGGCTGAGCGATAGCGAGAAGGTAGAGAATTGAATTTACAGAAACGATAGAGGGATGAGGTGAGCAAGAGGAGGAAATATCTATAAATGGTCGTAGCGAGGCTGGAGACGTCCTGTTGGTAGCACAGCGGAGCGTAGAAGAGACCGAGTCTCGTTGCTCTCCCTGATTTATAGACAATTCGTGTCACTCATGGCTCAGCCGTACGAAGTCAAAGTTCGGAACAGCCACTTAGCGGTGATAGGTCAACGATCACCCCTCTTATGCAAATCTGGACATTCGGCAATCCTCGGTTCCTCCGACGTCACGATCGTGGCTCCTCTCGCGTTGTAGCTCGCTAGGGCTATACCGATCTGCTGCTGCCGATGCTCTGAGTCGGTCCGATGGGAATCCACGTGGTCTTCCCTTAGCCGGACTCTGGCGGTAGACGATAAGCCTGTCCGGAACGTAAGTCGCCTCCACCAGTCGTGCTGGGCATCTTCCAGCCCCGATCACGAGCGAGCCCTCAGAGTTCGGAGACGTCTCGTCTAGGGGGTACCTGACGACGATGCGGTAGCTGAAACAGTAGGTGTTACGGGTCTGCAGGCTTTACAACCTCGGTCACCGAGCCAGGAAGTCGAGTAGTGGCCTCCACTCGGCTCAAAACACCGGTCTCGGAGACATCCTTAGCGTTAGCGGCCTAACTCCATGAAGTTGATCAGCTCAGCTGGCGGGAGGATTTGTATGAACTCGTCCCTATACGCCGGCAGCTGGACTGCGTCGAGAGTTTCGGGTGATCGGGAAACGCTGGCTATCTCTAACCTCTCTATCCTAGGCCAGGTAGCTTGCACGTTCGTAGGCGTGTAGCCGTGACGGAGATTGTCGGAGAGTGCCGAAGTGTAGAGCTGTCGCAGCGTTGATCCTCGGCGAAGAATTACATATAGAGAGCGTAAAAATACAAAGAATTAAACATAAACAAATAATAACTAGTACGACGCTTGATTGAGTTTCCCCTGAGTGTAGCGGATGTCATTTTTCCCCCGCTGTGTCCTTCAGGACGTCTCAGCTGGTTCAATGTAACGGGTGACCGCAAACACCACGTTACAACTCCTTCCCCCCAAGGGGAGGGCCGAACAGGCCTCTGCCAATATGCAAGTTACTAGAGGTGCGTTCGAAAAGCTACGATAGAAAAGAGCTTTACCAATGACTGAACATTTTCATGATAATTGACCAGCAAAAGGACTAGAAATGTTTCATTTTACGGTAGATGGTTTCCCTGAGTTATTTACGGAGTACGGAGTTGATTTTGGGGGTTGTTCTGGGGTTTTGGATAACGGATTCAGTCAGTTCTGCGGGGATTCGCGGTTATTTGCGTGGAATTTGTGTTTTGGATAGCGAATTTTTATAACGGTAGGATGGTAACGCCAATTTTTTTTTTTTTTCTTCAAGAGAAACGCAGTAGCGTGAAATGGTGACGGGAGGTTGGTAGCGCTAAATTTGAAATTAATAAAACGCCGCGATTAAAGTTAAATTTTCTGATAGGTTGAAACTAAATTTTGACAAGGTTGGAAGCTAAGTTAGTAAAAAGTGAAGTGAAGGCCGAAAAGGTAAAAAGTATTTTGAACGAAGAGGTCAGTTTTGTCGGATGTCGAAGTCAGTGGTCGTACGTGGGTCGTCTGTAGTAGGGCAATTTGTCCGGACGGAAGCCTTTTCTCCGTTGGTTCTTTTTAACGGACAGAGTTCCACCCATTTGGTAAAAAGATCTTGCATTACAAGGAGATATGAGAATCCTGATTTACTCCTAGGGAGAGGCCCCATAATATCGGCAGCGACAACAATCCAGGGTTCTTCGACTATTCGCCTACCCATGAGACCCGCAGGAGCGAGTTGACTGACCTTGCACCGTTGGCAAGTGCCACACCTGCGCAGGTAGTCGGTAGTATCGTGATACATGCCTGGCCAATAGAAACGGGTAGCTAAGCGACGGTAGGTTTTATCAACGCCTGGGTGAGCGGCTTGCGGATCGTCGTGAGCTTCTTGAAGAGCTTGCTCACGTTGCGCTTCTGGCAAAACCAATTTCCACGCATTCAAATCTTCAACGAGAGGTTCAATTAACGGGTCGACTCTACGATAGTACAAACGATCTTCTTCGATTTTCCAATCCGGAAATTTTTGTGGCGTTTCTCTGACATCGTGAAATCTGCGCGTGTACCATTCGTTAGGTACGTCGATAATAACAGCAAGGGTTTCAGACGGATTAACGGTAGGTGGTTCGGGTACATCGGTAGAATTATCATCGTCATCTTCCGGGATTCGCGAAAGTGCATCTGGCACGTGATTCAGTGCACCTTTTCTGAATACGGGAGTGTAATCGTAACCAAGCAACTCCAGTGACCACCTGGCTAAACGACCAGTTGGGTTTTTACGGCTGTGAAGCCATTGGAGACTGCTATGATCTGTAATGACCGTGAAATGATAACCTTCAATATACGCACGAAATTTTCCGATAGCCCAGATGACAGCGAGGCATTCAAGTTCAGTGACCGAATATTTTCTTTCCGCGTCGGATAAGCTTCTACTCGCGTACGCGATTACGTGTTCGCCGTCGTCATAGTCTTGCGTTAAAACTGCACCTAGACCACACATGCTAGCGTCAGTTTGCACGGTGAAAGGTCGAGAGAAATCCGGACACGAGAGGGTGGGGGCGGTAGTTAATCGCCAGCGAATCTTTTTGAACGCGATGTCCTGAGATTCGTGCCACATCCAAGTTTGACATTTTCGTAGAAGGCGATTGAGCGGTTCGGTAACGGAGGCAAAGTTTGGAATGAATCGACGGTACCACGAAGCCATGCCAAGAAATCTGCGGAGTTGTTTTACATTACGCGGTTTTGGGTAGTTGATTACCGCAGCGATTTTGTCGGGATCGACTTGGAGACCGTTTTCGTTTACGACAAAACCGAGGTATTTTACCTCTGAGCAGCAGAATTCGCATTTCTTCGGATTTATCGTTAGGTTGGCCGCGAAAATTGTTCTTAAAACGCGTCTGAGCCAAACTAAGTGCTCTTCAAATGTTTCAGTTACTATGATTATATCGTCGAGATAAGCAAACGCGTAAGGATCCATATCGGGTGTGATTAACTTATCGAGAAGACGTTGAAAGGTAGCTGGTGCCCCTGTTAAGCCGTATGGCATTCTAGTAAAGTGATAAAGTCCTCTTCCGGGAGCAATAAAGGCAGTTACTTCGCGACTATCTTCAGCGAGAGGAATTTGGAAGTATGCTTGACTGAGATCGATAGTAGAAATGTATTTAGCGGACCGTAGTTTATCTAGGATGTAATCCATGCGCGGTAGGGGGTACGCATCTCGTTTAGATACACTGTTGACTTGGCGAAAATCAATGCAAAAACGGTAGGCTGCTTCGGGCTTTTTCACCATTACGATAGGGTTATTCCACTCGCTTTTTGAGGGTTCTATAATTCCAGACTTAAGCATCTTATCGACTTCTAAGTTTATCGCGTCCTGAATTCTTGGCGATACTCTGTACGAACGTTGTCGGATGGCTGGATGACCACCAACATCAATCCGATGTACTGCTAAATTAGTCATACCTAAAGTTTCAGAGGGAGGCGGAAGCTCCTCTTTTAGTAATGATTCTAATTGCACAGACTGAGTATCGTTTAGCGCGATGATTCCGTTGCATTGAAAATCAGGTGGTATTACGGAGTCGGGATCGAAAGAGAATTTTATTGTCGGATTATGCTTGAAAGACCACGAAGGTACGGTGAAATCCACGATCATGCCGAAGGTGTGGATGAAATCGAGACCGATTATGCAAGAAAAGCTTAGTGAAGGAATAACACGAGCTTGTACCGTGTGTACGATGCCTTCTAATTCGACAGGTATAAGGGCTTCACCTGTGATATCAGCTGTTCGACCAGCGGCGAGCTTGACAGGTGCAGAGCGAGATTTCTTTACCTTGATTCCGAGAGATTCAAATAAACTAGCGGTACGCGCGTCTACAAAAGTTCGAGATGACCCACAATCGAATAAAGCTGTTAACGGTTGTCCTTTGACCTTAAACGTGATGAATAGCAAAGGTTTTCCTCCTTCTGGGTAAACAGGATTGCAAAATTCGTTTTTCGCGGTAGAATCGGTAGGTGGCTTGACCGGATCGGGAGCGGCATTAGTCAAATCGTTAGGTGGATTAGCCAAACCGATAGGCGGTGTGGGCGTTACTGATGCGGGGTCCGAGTTTGCCCGTTCGCTCGGTTCCCTCGCTCGTTTTCCGGACAGCGAGTGCAAGTTCTTCGCGTTGCACCAAGTAGTCCGCATCGGAAGCAAAAGATTCTACGGGGTGCAGTACACTCACGGTGCTGATGTCCCGGTTGATCGCAATTAAAACAAAGTTGGGTGTTTACACGCGGCATTGGCGGTTCTGAATTTGGCAAGAAAGGATTAACCGAATTAAATACGGGAGGAATCTGATTTGCGACGTTTGCATTAGGGCTCTGATTATAATTAAAATTTATTCGCGGTTCAGGATTAGGATCTCCGCTGTTGTTATTCGCGTTGTTTTGGTTCTGAGGTCTGCTTGAAGACGGAGCCGAATAATTCTGTGAGTGAGACGGATTTGGAGACTTCGCGGAGTTACGCGCTTGACCGGGCTTCTGGCTTTGACCCGCGGTGTTATTGTTTTGATGTTGTACTGCGTTCACGCTTTCTTCCGGCTCGGGCTCCAATTCGAATCCGAGATGGGCGATTGTAGCACGCAATTGACGAGAGGATGATCGCGGTCCACGGTAGGCTAGTTCCGGTAGCAAGGAACGATCAGGTATCGGCGGAGGCTGATAATTACTCGCGGCTGAATAACTGACTTCGAGTCGTCGCGCGATGTCTTCGAGTTCGTCTAAATCTTCAATAGTATCACGTCGGATCAAAATTTGAAATCGCGGTAGGAGATTTCGATAGGCGTAGTCGATTTCTTCTTCTAGACTCCACGGAGGATTTAATCTTCCAAAGTAAGCGCGCATGTAGGTTAAATAATCAGCGATAGGTTCCTGTTCGCCTTGCGTTCTGCGTCGAATTTCTTCCCTGAGAGCGTATTGCAGGGTCGGATTGCTAAATCTAGTGCGCCACGCGTATTCAAAATCGTCGAATGTAAGCCAACTAGGGCGTTTCGTGCGATACCAAAGGAGTGCAACACCAGTAAGAAAGAAAGATAAGCTGTTCAGAAGGTCGGCGTCACGAAGGTTGAACAAAATGCGACCTTCGTTAAGTCGAGTCAAAAATGCCTCGGGATCTTCATCTCTCGCACCTGAATATTTCAAATTCCATTTCCGAATCGCGTCGTACGCGGCTTGAGGGGTAGGGTGTTGAGTGTCTCTACGCGGTGGACGACGTTGACCTTCATAGGCATATTCGGGCGAGTTTCGATAGACGGGAGAGTGTTGTTGTTGTTGTTGTTGTCGACGCTGGTGCGGTACGAAATATGGAGTATCGGCGGGATATTCTTGAACGTTCGTGATGACTGGCTGCTGCCTTACGTTATTTTGCGGCGTCATTGGATTTTCTGTGTGAGCTGCTTGATTTACAGGTGGTTGAGGAGTCGCGAAGCCCAACGGAGGTATATTATTTGCACGAGGAGTATTTCCAGCGGGAAAAATAACGATAGGAGGTGGTCGCTGTGCCTGTTGTGCGGGAGTCACGTTCCCGGGTTGGTTAGGATTTCCGTTACGTTCGACGTCGTGAGTCGATTCAGGACTTCGAAATTCCTGTGCTGGGGGAGCTAAATTATTTTGACCGGCAGCGTCGTTATTTTCACGCGGAGTTGGGGGATTATTAACCGTCTCTCCTCGAGCTAGTCGAGCATATCGCACGAGTCGATCGCGTAAGGTTGCAAGATCCCCATTAGAAGCTAAGGACAAAGCATTTAATTCGTTTCGTAATTGTTCCTCGGTTAGAAGATAAACCCACGCGTCAAGGTCTGTGGTGTTTTGAGACATGTTTACGCGCACGGGTTAGAATATCTCGCGAATAATAGGTCGTAGAAGAAATGTAAACAAACCCTCCGTAAACACGAGTCGCGCGAGCGTTGCTACGCCGAATACAATAGAGGTTTAGAAATATTCGCTATAATCCGCTATTTTGAAAAGGAGTTTTTCTGGTACTCGATTTGAGCAGTTATTATTCAAATTCCTGTTTCGGATTGGCCGAGAGATTAGCTGTTACCAACCAGAAACAATTCTATACCCGTCACACAATTATTTTCAATTCGCTTTTCCACGGCTGACTGAATTCGTTATGGGGTGGGATTTTCTCTTTTCGAGTTCGACTTTT